>KZ147019.1:0-20830 GCA_002157085.1 Melampsora occidentalis | reverse complement strand
ATCAGCCAACATATCTCGCTCTCAAGCTCTTCTTTCGTCGGTCTACTCTCAGATTCTGTTACTCTTGAGGGTTTGAAATCCATAACTTCTCACGATCTGACAAGATCCTGTTCCATACAGATCACATACATAATCATTGACTAATATCGATCAGGCCTGGCGTCGAGCATCGGACCTCAATTTCTTACTTGTGTACTTTGGCCAGCTCTTGAAAGCTATCAACTGCACTTCACTTCATCGGGAACGCAACTCCCAAAGCAATATCATCCACCCAAACAATTCGGCCTTGGACCGTATCTCAATCCTTAAAGCCTAAATTTATAGGCTGATTTACATATATCATCGGTTCGGCTTATCAGTCGCTATCTATTCAAATCTAACAAGGAAACCTTCGCATCAATCCAACATGGCTGATAGATTACAGGGCCAGGCGCTAATCCTGACAGTCTCGACCTTGACAGCATTGAGTTTTATGCTGATTGGTTATGATAACGGTGTAATCGGTGAGGAGAAGCAGAGCTACACTCAAATTTGAGTTCTCGATCTTCCTCACTCAATGCTAATGATCTAAGCGCAATTGTAGGAGGATTGACCGGGTCGCCAGCTTGGAATCGTGTATTCGACAGTCCGACTGGTAGTGCTCTGTGAGTAGTGTGGTCCCATCTACCTCGCACCTCTATCTCAGTGTCTCGGTAAGTATTGCCTGTATGCTCCGGAACCTGAAGCCCAAATGACTTGATCAGCTCCACCATCGTGGCAATCTACGAAATCGGATGCTTTGCTGGTGCTCTGTTAACATTTGCCATTGGGGAACGATTGGGACGACGGAATATGCTGAGGTTGGGCTCTCTATGGATGATTGTAGGCGCTCTTCTGCAGACTTTTGCCTATGGGCGCCCGCAAATGATCATTGGTAGGGTCGTGAGCGGCATTGGCATGGGTGAGAACCAATTGATGAAAGACTTTCCGTAACATGAGCTTATTTCTCCATCCACTCATCACTTCACAATTTGACGGACAAAACAGGCTGCATCAACTCCACTGCACCAGTCCTACAAGCTGAATTTAGTCCCAAAGCTAGCCGAGGTCGCTGTGCGTATCAACTTCTCTGATTATAATCCACTCTTGAATTCAAATCCATCCACAGGAAATCTTATAGACGTGACTAAAAATGTGGGCCATTTTGTTCAGACGCATGCGCACAGCTTTCGACTTTGAATTTTGGTATCTTTCTAAGTTATTGGATTGTCAGTACAAATAATCTTTTTATGTCCACTTCTTATAAATCATATCCCTCCCGTGATTCGGTCGGATGAGATCTACATTGTCTAGCGGCTGCTTTCAGACTCGCCTTGTGTCCTCTCGTAGGGCTCTCCTGCGCTGCCTTCATCTGCATCTAAGGCTGATTCGCTCATTACTGGCTTTTCTTCTGCTCACACCTTTTGCAATCAAACAGGACTACGGTATGACCAAAGCTTTTGACGGGGACATCACATTCAGATTCCCTATTGGATTTCAACTGTATGTATCTTATCCACTTCATTAACCTACAACTTCCAGATACTGACTTTGATATATCGACGGTAGTATCCTCATTGTTCCAATACTTGCATTGACGTTCATCGTCCCTGAATCACCACGTTGGCTCTTGTACCATGGTCACTCGTCCGAGGCGATGAAAGTGGTGGCCCGCCTGGAAGCGAAATCAGCTGATGACGAAAGTGTTCAGGCTAAGTACAGAGAGATGGAATCCAATGTTGCATATGAAAAATCAATACAGGTATCAGGATACCGTGAGATGTTCAGAGATGATGGACTCTCGACTAGACGGAGACTTGCTATTGCATGTTCAGTCCAATTCTTTCAACAATTGGGAGGCATCAACGGTCAGTCCTACGATGACTACCTCTTAAACAAATCCTTTGGGTGATGTTGAGATACGTGAGCTGACCATCTCGTGAATGTTATAATCTCTTTGAAAACCCAGGCATCATTTATTATGCAAATTTTATCTTTGCGAACTCTGTTGGTTTCTCAGCGAACATGGCCAGTCTCATGTCCGGATTCCTCTTCACTTGGTTCTTTCTCGCTTCTTTTATCCCATGGTTAGTTATAATCGAAACTTCCCAGCTTCAGCAAACTTCATGATACCATCCGATGCTTACATTCTGCTACCTATTTTAACCAGGTTCTTGATCGATACCATGGGTAGACGGAAGCTACTTATCAGCTCGGCCTTTTTCATGGGATGCGTCTTTGCCATCCTTTCTGGGGTCATCAAGCAAGTAGAAAATAAAGTTGTTCATTCATACGAGTACGGAGTTGCCGCAGCTGTGCTTTGTTTCCTATACATGGGTGCTTTCACTACGGGTTTTCAAGCCACCGGTAAGTTGGATCAGCATTGGTATCAAAAGCCATTCTTTAAGATTGTCCAAGTCAAGTTCAGTGAAAAAAGCCAAACATTCTCATTGATTTTTTTTTGATTTTGGTAACCACGATGAATCACAGTTTGGGTATATCCACCCGAAGGTATGATCACTTCCATCCTAAAATATCGATATATTTACACATACTAATTCTGTTTCTGGCGATCTTACACCTCATCAGTACTACCGCTCCGTATCCGTGCCAAAGGGACTGCTCTTGCTACGGCATGTAATTGGATCATCAATGTTCGTAAAATTGAAGTTTTTCCCATGATTTGTCCTTCCAGAATTCATCAAGCTGACATGAATGTCAAATATGGTTGGGTAGTTTGCCGTCGTCGAGGTCTTTCCTCCAGCAATTGACAACATGTAAGTCTTCACTGGTCTTGTGAGTGGAATCCGTAGCTGACAAGTTGTTCACGTGTCTAGCGGCTGGAAGGTGTATCTCATTTTCATGGTTTTCAATTTCTCCTTCGTACCCATCATGGTAAGCTGTCCACTCCTTCTCAAGCCCCTCAGTGAGCACGTAATATCATTTATTTTTAACCAGAAAAATATTGTTTCGTGTTCTTTCAAATCGAAAATAGTTCTTTTTCTATCCCGAGACCAAAGGCAAGTCGTTGGAAGAAATAGATTTACTTTTTGGAGACAACATCCAAGCAGATATTCGTAAAGAGACATTAGGAAGATCTTTGACTTCCACCAGTAATGATCGAGATCTTGCAAGCCAATCTGGAGGAGATCTTGAAAGTCAGAAATAAAACAACTATTTGTTCAGGAGAGCAAAAGCAGTGGAGAGCGTTAATTTTTCTTTAAAACTTGATTTGTGCTTGATTAGACTATTTGGGATTTCTTCTGTCACATGTTATTTTTCCATCTTTCTTGTATCATCAATGGCGATCGTTTCAATCTGTCTAATTTTTCTTTCATCTTGTTCATCATTTCACACCTTTTTTTTGTTCCCATTCATGTGCTGTATCATCTAAAAGTTATCTAATATGTCTGAAAACGTGTAAAATGCAGAGGCCATTGTGACACGAGTAGACGATGTCACATTCTAATGAATAACACATGATCTTTTCTGATGACTTGACCCTACAAGCTCCCAGGATCTTACTTCTCATTATGTAGTTGATGTGGATTGGAAGGTCCTGAGGCTTTCCTCTAGAGCTGTTTTAATTGATCCAAGCTCATCACTCTTACCCTATCAATTCCTTACACCAATCATTGTCTTGGTGTAATGAGCCGACTCTACCTTTTGTCAACAGGAAATGAGACGCGTGAAGAGGTTAATAAAAGAGTCATCTTTTCCTTCACCTTATAATCTACCCAAGTTGAAATTTCCCTATGGCGCATCCTTCAAATGAAAGGAGAAGCCAATCGAGAACCATCATTCGTCTTGAGTGCTTTTAATTTCACTTACATCTAATACAAGACGCAAACAACTCCTTAGGGCTCCCCTTTTACATACATCAGACCACGCACTTACCCAACGTCCATAATGCTTACCGATCTTGCGCCCACACTCCCAAATGAAAGGAAGAATCAACATGAGCGTCTGGATTTTGAAAGATGTGGTGTTCTATCAGTTTATGCATAATATCCTTATAGAGAGTCATGCTGAGGTATTGGTATGCTTATATTAAGATATTGATCTGTTTGACGCGCGAAGAAAAATGAGTCGCGATTGGAAGTTTGAAAGTTTGATGACCATTTACACTTTACCTCACTTTACCATCTTAATTCTCATCAACATCCTTTGTTCATCTTCAAACAATCAAAGCAACAACTTCAATTATCAGATTTCTCGTATTGGATTTGAATGGCTGCAACAAGACTAAACATCGACAAACACCTTGGTCGAGTTGCTGACAATCCATCAACCTCAAAACATCTCAAACCATCACAAAATAATGAGTCAACTCTTCCTCACCCTATGACTCGACAGCCTTCCTTGGGAACACAGAAGTCAAAGCCAAGTGGGTTTCAATTCAAGGATGACACCCTCCTCTCGAAAGCTGTTAATCCTACCACAACAAAGCTCCCAACGGCTCAATTGACTGAAAACAAGAAATATGGAGGAAAACCAAATGGACTTCCCAAGTCTATCAATACTACACTGGGATCAAATAACGGACCGAGCATCAAGCGCCCAATCCATTTCTCGCCTGCAAGTAGTCCAGGGCTATCAGTCAAAAGGCCTCGTGTCTTGCCAAACCCACCTGAAAAGACAATCATCGAAGAAATTCCACTTGACATTTTTGAACCTGATGGAGATGAAGAGCAGTATATGAATGAACTGAGTACTCATCTGAAACCCTTAGCTCCACCAGCTCCTCTACCATCACCGTCAGGTCCACCGTCACGAATATCATTAGTCAATGGACTCCAAAGAACTTCCGCCGGCATATCATCAACCTCCAATCCGCGTGTCGAACTTTCAAGCCACAAGAATCCTCCATCCTTACGCACCCCTTCATCTAACGCCCCTCAGGTACCTACCCGAAGAGAATTCATGCCCTCTGTCCCCGCTCGTCCGTTCATTGAACCTACTCTTCAAGAGGTTTGTTGCGCTAATATCATCTCCTGATTTTTGATATACCAAAGCCTTATCTGTTCAACCTCCTGTTCTGCAACAGATGGACCTTGAGACTCTTTACGTGAAACGGCACGCCTGCATGAGCCAGATCAAGATCAAATTGGAGACAATCATCACCTATCTAAAAACTGGATCCTGCGAGTCAGGGGAAGATTATGGTCTACTTGAGCATAGCCGGTCAGTCTGCACCTAATCGTAGCAACATTTAAAAAAGAAGTCAAGCTGAAATAAACTCCCTTCTATCTAGATTATACCTTGAAACACGACTGAATGAGTTCAATACCGAAATAGAAAATCGTCAAAACAGTGCCAACGGGAACTCGATGGTAGCCGCTGTCATACCACCAGCTCGAATAACCACGCCGCTCGAACCACGGGGCTTACCAAACCAAATCTTCACCTCACCTTCAACAACGTCCCGAGTGTCCAGTGAACCCGTCCATCCGGGACCTCTCACTCCCACGGCTCGCCAGCAGGCTTCAATCCCAAAACCCGTTGCGCGTTCTGTTTCTAATTCAGTGAATCCGGTGGCTGTTGTATCAATGCCTCAGGATGTGCGGCCACTGAGAGATACCCAAGATCACAACTCCTTTGAAGAACAGCCGGTTGCTGGCCCATCACACCATAAATTTACCAACTCGAAGCAGGATCACCAACATCCTACCTCGCCCCACCCGATTGCAGATGACCTGCATGATACTGATGCACTACTGCGCGGCATCTTTTCCGGCGACGAAGGGTTTTCAGACGACCAACATGCACCACCAACGCGACTTGAGATCCGCCCACAGCGGCAGATACCCGTCCCCGTCCCCGCCCCTCAGAAAATTCACGACTCTTCTAATATAAACAAGGCCGTAATCACAAGTAAGTTATTGTTTATTGTCTATCCTACTAGCTCAATAGCTGAGTTTTCACACTCTATCATACAGACACCACATCACCTACCGGCGGATATATCGATGTGAATAAAGAACCATATGAGGACAGTCGAAGTAAGATGAAGCACCCATGGTCCAAGGATGTTGCAAAAGCCCTCACATCGATCTTTAAGCTGAAAGCTTGGAGACGAAATCAACTAGATGCTATCAACGCCACGTTATCGGGAGACCATTGTTTTGTGCTCATGCCGACGGGTGGTGGAAAATGTGAGTCGTGTCAGGAATGTCCAACTGGCCAAATTTGTACTGATGCACTTGTAAACCATCCGTTTGATCGCGGATATTCCGAAAGCCCTTTGTTATCAACTACCAGCTGTAATTAGATCAGGCAAGACACGTGGAGTGACCATTGTAGTTAGTCCTTTGTTAAGTCTTATCACAGATCAAATCCAAAGTCTATGCGAAAAAGAGATCGGCGCTGCCCCTTGGACGGGGACGATGTCCAAGCAGGAAAAGGCAGCTGTGACAAATGATCTAAGAAGCAAAGAACCATTATTATGTCTACTTTATGTGACGCCTGAATCAGTACGTATCACAATGGCTTCGTAGTTTCTGCGTTGTTGGAGGATTTCACTTACCTGCGTCTTTACTTCACCCAGATGATGCAAAGCGGAGAACTTAGAGGCATCCTGAAAGACCTACAGCGGAGAAACTTGATTGCCCGTTTTGTCATTGATGAAGCTCATTGTCTCAGTCAATGGGGCCATGATTTTCGTGAGTGTTGTTTCAAGTATACATGTCACTTCACTCCATGGAGCTGAATTTGCCTTGTCGTATAGGGCCCGATTATATAACGCTCGGGCAGCACTTGGCAGTTGCCTTCTCAGGCATACCTATCCTTGCCTTGACCGCAACCGCCAACGGGGTTGTCCAACAAGACATCATCAAGAACTTGCGAATTGAATCATGCGTAAAGCTCACCCAATCCTTTAACCGGCCAAATTTGAGATACGAAGTGCGGCCCAAAACAAAAGAAGCGATGAACGAGATGATCCGGATCATCACTGTAGATCATGCGGGCAAATGCGGGATCATCTACTGCTTTTCCAAACGGGACTGCGAACAAGTTGCCTCAGAACTTGTCAAAAGAGGAAACGTCCGCGCACATCATTATCACGCGGTGAGTTGCAATGCATTGAGATCATGAATGCCCTTGAAGTCAATACTGACAGTTTTCAACTCATTTGATTTACCAGGGAATGAGTTCAAACGATCGCCAGCGAATTCAACAAGATTGGCAAAAAGGAGTTTTACAAGTGCTTTGTGCAACTATAGCGTAAGTACCGTTGATCATAAGGCACCACCGTTGACAAATGTGGAGCTGAGTTGCTTATCACAACCCCACTAGGTTTGGAATGGGCATTGACAAGCCCGACGTTCGCTTTGTCCTGCACTACTCTCTACCTTCCTCTCTTGAAGGATATTACCAAGAGACGGGACGAGCGGGACGAGATGGTCTACTATCTGAATGCATCTTGTTCTATGCTTATAGAGATTTTGTAAGCCTTCAAGGGTTCTCTTGCGCATCTTTCACAAGATTGCAGAAAGATTTCTGATTTGTGGACATACAGCTCTCCATACAACGCATGGTTGAACAGGAACCGAATGTCCAGCAAGTGGAAAGGCGACTGGTCAATGCCCGACGAGTAGTTGCCTTTTGTCTCAATAAACTTGACTGTCGTAGAATGCAAGTCTTGGATTACTTTAGTGAAACATTCTCGCCCGAAGAATGCAAGAAGACTTGTGATAATTGTATGGCAGGGCAAAGTGTAGTACATCAAGATGTCACAAACTATGTAGTCTCAGCGATCAAGCTGATCAAGAGACTCACTGAGTCCGACTCGATCACGATGGTTCAATGTATTGATGTCTTCAGAGGAAGCAAGAACAAAAAGGTCACCCTTTTCACCAACCTTTTCGGTCGCTACCCTTAATAAATGCATCTGACGATGCAAGTTTTCTTTCTAGATTGTCGATGCAGGTCATCATATGCTCGATGAAGCGGGCGTTGGTAGTGCCATGGATCGCACTGATGTTGAGAGGCTCTTCCAGTTCATGATGACCAAAAACATCTGGGTTGAGCAATTCAAGAGCACTGGGGTGTATACCAATTCGTATATGGCGGTATGTCTACACTTGGTTGCATATGACTCTCCGATCAATCCCACTGACAAATTCTATCACAGCTAGCACCTGCACACAAAGAATATTTGTACAAGGGTGCAAAGTTCTTCATGCCATTTGCTGATGGCCCGCCTAATAACAAGCGGACAAAAGCTAATGCTGGAGATCCAGACCCTCCTCAACGAAAATGCGCCAAGGCTACGGCACCTCGAGCTCCGGTTGAGAACGATGTTGACGATTATGACAACCATGATGACGCCGATTACGAGTTTGAGGACGAGATCACTATTGAGAAGCCGCATCCATTACCACTTACAAGAGGCACTGCAAAAAAGGTCAAGAACGCCACAAACAATGTTGATCACTCCTACAAAGCGTTGATGGCCCTGCGTGACAAGGTTAGTAAAATACGACCTATCTCTTTGGATTCTGATCGCAGACTGATCTTTGATATTCGAATCCAGAGCATGGCAGATGGAAATGAGGATGATGCTATTCCGCTCGAGATTATCCAGATTGTTGCGTGCTTAAACCCTACGAGTGAGCCTAGATTATCAACCACGTCTTCACCCAGAAGATGAAAGATTGATGAAATTTGTCCCATGGTGTCTGGTGTTAATCTATGAAGCCCAAAAAGCTTTGCTCGAAATCGAGGGTATCGATAAAGAGTCAGTACATATCACTTACATAGGTTGTCGACTACCATCGCTGTAGGATGCTTACCGACTGAATTCCGATCTATCGTAGATTTGTCAAAACCCATGGGGCGGCAATATTGAAGATTTGCCGGCAGTCTGCGAAACAAAGTCAGGCAGCAGGTACTGCAGTCGAGGATCCATCTTCAAAAGCAGCTCCGGCAAAAACGTAATTTTCAACAATGCTGATCCAATTGAATAAACAACAGCCATAAGGAATGAGCACTAACGAGCCCGTTTTTCGATCCCTTTGAACAGCACCGCTTCGAAATTCAATGAACAAATCAAACACTTTGTTGCGCCATCATCAAACACACGAGCTAAGCCGGTAAAGCGACCTACAGCATCCTCCGCATCCCATAGCGGAATTCGCGCCATGCCAATGCCAAAATGATTCCATCCCCCATTCTTTGTATATCGTTCTTTGACTGATCGCCATCACTCACAAGGGATGTCACTGTCCATATCTTATCATTATCTATCGACATTGTTATCTCGTTGTCTTTTCAGACAGCTGCAGAAGGGAGGGGAGTAAGGCTTTAAGTTTGATTATTTGTATTTTCTATGTAATTTGAGATGCCCTTGATTATGCTCTTTTGATAAATAACTCGAACATTCAAAGCAGAAAAGTTTCATGTTCTTTAAGGCTCAACTCGCTTCTTGCTTGTAGGCTGCTTGATCAAGGCGGCCTCATACTTCGACATATGTATCTGTTTGAGCAGTGTAGCATAAATCTGTCTTTAGTCTTTTATTAATCTCATGTACAGCTTACTGAGAGTCAACAAGCAATCTGAAATCATAAGGCGTTGCGGCATTTATGATCTGCATGCTCCCTTGAGTCATTCTTGAGATTTGGTTTGACTTTCCATTTTTCATCACTCGACTAGAGTTTTCTCCTTGTGCTCAGTCTTTTCTTAATTTCCTGCTGTGTCGCTTTGATTTGTCTCCATCTTCTCTCTCTCTCTCAGTACACAGCTCTAAGTCCGGTCGTGACATGTGCTATGACAACCCATTCATTATACTTTGGCTTTGGCTCTGCCTCGATTGAAGCTCCCTCTACTTCTAATATCACAACAAAGTCATAGTACTGCGGCATGGTGCTAATTCAAAACTTCCGGTTTCCTACACATGCAAAATAATCACATCTTATACATGATTGCTCTGCAAAAAAAGAACACATAACATCTCAGTGAACAACTAATATCTAAATCAGGATATACGTTTCTTGTAATGGGTGTCAGACAAAGCTTCGCGGAGCCTTTGAGCAGCTTGCTCGGGCGTTAAGTCACGCTGAGATTCAGAAAACATCTCAAAGCTAAACAGATAAAAACGTATCGGATGTCAATTGATATTTCTTCACTGTTACGAGATTCAGGAGTACATTTGACTTACCCGACTTGAAACTTTTTCACACTCGCATTTCGTAACAAGGGTGGGTAGAATGATAAATGAAGTTGAGCGGTGGCTTCAAGCTGGGGCGGTGACTGATTGATACCCATGCTATAAGGAAAGCTACATTGGAATAGGTTATCATAAAGTCGTGTGACTACCCCGAGGGTATGAGCTAGATCCGCACGTTGATCAGTAGACATGTGAAGTAGTGAGGGAATGTGGTCTTGATGAGGAAGAATCATGATTTCAAAAGGCCAGAGGGCCCAAAATGGTACACATGCCATAAAGTGGGTGGAAAGATATACCACTCGAGGTGAGTGTTTTGGTTTGAGCTCAGCTTGCGCGTAATCCAACAATAAACACGGTCTTCCGTCCTTCAGCCTTGGAACCACTGAAGAGCTTGGTTGGTTGGACTCGGTTGATCCCTCAGCGTAAACACGTTGGGAATCAAGAATTTTGGACGAAATTGTAGGAATATATGAAAGAGCCCAAGCCTGCAGAAAGAAATACACAATGAGAGTTGAAGATGATCAAGAGCATGTGAGTCAAGCATGGAAATGGATTAACCTGTCCATGCGGATGAGGGTTTGAGCACCCCATAACTGCACCCTTGTTTTCAAAACTGACATGTCGATCGATCAACGAATGTTATCAGCGACCGGCGTGTTAATCAGAGTCAAATCTTGCCCGAGACGGCTGCCCTTACATCTGCACATAGCGAATAAACGGATATTCAGTGGAAATTTTGCGATAAAGGTCACACCTGTGAACATCATAAGAACACTTGAATTAGCAGCAGTTGCATCTCATGCAAGCGAATGTCTGGTTGGTGACGCAGCGTACCAAGCATCGACAATTGGTAAAATCTCCTTGGCCTCAAGTTCCGCAATGGTCAGATCATGACGTGCGTTGAAACAGATCACAAAGCATTTGCCTCTTGCCGTTTCAGTACGAAAAAGACTTTTTGGGAGTGGGTCATCGTGACCTTGATGGGACAATGAGTCGATCGAGGATCGTAGTGAGATAGCCGACAATAATTGACAGACTTTGAAAGTGCTGTACCTGGAGCTGTCTCCGTATCTGTGACCGCAGCATAGTCATTCTGGAAGCAAAACCGAAGAGGAGAAAACTTAACGTCCGCTAATCGAAAGATGGATGAATGGGTACCGACCTCAAAAGTAAACGTACCGGTGTAATGAGGGTTTTGTTGACCTTCAGCTCGAGTGTTACCAGGACAAAGATAACACTTTGGATCGTAAGAGGGTATCTCGATTGTCGTTTTTGGCTCTGTTTGCCCTTGCCAAGGACGCTTTGCACGATGAGCTGAGAATAGAACGGTGTACGATAGATCAGCTTGGTCTGGTAAAAGCAAATTAGCAAACCAATGTTAAAATTTGTACTAACGTGAGCAAAGTACCCATTCTCGAATGAGTGGATTATAACGTCGATGAGGGTGTTCTGATGGATTGAACTCTTCCATTGCTAAGCTTACAGTATGTATATAGGTTGTCGATCAGAACTTGAACACCTTTACAAACTGTCTGCAATCTAAAGTTAGAAAGAGGAAGGAAGACAACCCGTGGTCCCTTGGGTTTCTTGTTAGTGCGTGCTCAAAAGCGGGGCCGGGTTTAAAATAGCACTTGCTCATGTCGAATGTCCCTTGACCTCCCTTGACTCATGAGGGCACTGCCTGCAAGAAGATTTTGTTCAAAACTTCAATGGGTCCGGACATGACCTCGGCGAATCTGAAAAACTTCCTTCAATCACTCGGAGCTCAATTTTGCTCATCATCCCTCGAGGGCGCCAACGCGGCCGCGCGAAGGGCTAAGTCGAGCTCACTCATGATCCAAATGTCCCCCAAAGACAAGTTTGAGCACAGCTGACTGGTTATCTCAAATTACCTCAGGCTCGAAAGATCTCAGCGAGCCCCGCCAAGATCAAGACGTTGCACCCTTCCTCAGGTTGACCAGAATGCGCTTGAGCTGCCAGTCAAATGGCCGTTTCATTGTTGACACCCCGCATATGTACTATAGGGCCAGACCTCTTACACACAAACAGGACTCGTCCTGCCAGAGGTCAACCATATTGACTGTTTCGATGGCCTAGGAAGGCTACCACAAGGATCAGTATTTGCCTCCTGCTTTCTGAATCCCAAACGCTGCTCAACTTTGGCTTTCAAGCGCGGCGAGCATGACAAGACGCGCGCATCAACATCATGCGCTCCAACTCTCATCACTCGGAATCAAATATTCTGGACGCACAGAGTGGTGCTCGACCTTTTTTGCGGCACCCCAGCGCTTCGTAGCTCGAGTTCAAGCCGGCTATCAAGAAATATAAAACAAAATCGTAGAATTGTAAATGAATGTGGTCCTGGAAGCCGGATGCTCTAAGCGTAAGAACTCAAAGGTGATCACTATTCTCAACATCTGCTTTTAAAAGGCCACCTTGAACAAGTTATCCAAGAGCCTTATCCAGAAAAATTATAGTTCTTACCATATTTACAAAATTGAGGCATTATCATTCCCTTCTTGTTTCAACATACAATATCTCGTCACTTCATCAAGAACCGGAAAATGAGAACTGAATTGTTGAGATTGGTTGTGTTAGTCATCAGCGCTTTCGCTACACGTATTGCTGCTTTACCGCAATTTGCTAGTCAAGTGAGTCAAATGTGTTCAGCGCCTGACCGATTGTTAGAGTATTGACTGAGATATCATTCTTGATGTAGATTCGCACACGTTCTGGCCTTCAATTCCCGAGTGCTTCAAACTTTGAAGCCCGAGGTATGAAAAAGAGTTAAGCAAATTTATAGATCTTAGCTAATGTTCAATTTTTTTCGTTAGCCACGGGGAACTTGATTATAAATTCGACGGCAATTTTGAATGCTATCCCAAGTGAGAAGACATTGTATCTGATTTTCTTTTGTTATCTGATACTAACTCCCACATGCTCTCAATTATTCTATCAGCCAGTTTCAACTTGGCGCCTGTCATAAGTGCGGGAAGAAAAGTCATACCAGATGCGGCTCATCCGTTTATTGTGAGTACCTCAAAATATCGCCGGTACTGTCGCCTGACGCGTTTTTCTCCGTTTGAAAGGCGCCTGGGCCTACTGACGCTCGAGGTGAGGGATTGATTCTCACACCACTCGTAACCTTTACTTGACTGACTTTTTTCACGCATCGTTTTGTGCCTTTGTGTGTCTCGTAGGCGGGTGTCCAGGGTTGAATTTGTTGGCCAATTATGGATATGTGAGTAATCTGATTTCTGTACTCTGATATCTTGACTCTGGAACTCTCTGGCTAAAATAAAATACTTCTGTCCACAGCTTCCTAGGAACGGGATTACCGATATGACTACGTTATTGTACGCATTGGAAGAAGGTCTAGGGTAACTGTTTTGTAAGATCCTTGTAATCATTTCCCGATTGATATGTTGATTATGTTTTCCTCAGCTTGGCACCCGACTTGGCCTCGATTTTGGTAGCCTTTGCTCTAAAGGCCTGCGTGGATTTGACAACGTGAGTACTGAAGTTTGATGCTTTCAAGACTAAGCGATATGGCTTTGATTATGCATCTCAAGCGAGGATATTTCTGATATCTTCTTGCTTGCTTGGTGTAGACTGAAGATGTCGATCGGTGACACGGATCCCAGGACCGATGGTCCGCTGACCTTTTTGTTGGGTAGAGCACCTGGTTTGTTTTCCCCTGCAACTCACAATGAATACGAAGGTATGTAGAGCTCTTGCCATATCTTTTCCGAGCACTTGTATGAATTTCTAACATGAAGCCTGTTCTAGTTGACGGGTCTTTAGCAACTGATGACGCCTACTTCGCGGGTGGACAAACGAATCAATTCAATGGTACTAGATGGGGAACCTGGTATCAACTAGCAGGTCAGAGCTACTTAATAATAAAGTTCGCGTCTCGAGAATGATTTTAAAGCTGATATGACCATCTTCACAGAGACCAAATATAATGGGACCATGCCCGTCGCTTGGAATGCAGATGTCCGATTCATGCAGGTACTTCTCGTCTCTCATTGGCTGCAGATAAAGTTACCAAAATATTGACTCCCGAGTCTTTGGTTTGGGATTCCAAAGTACAATCTGTGTCGCAATTCAAATCCTCAATGTCATTGGGTAAGTAGAACATCTCAAGATGTCTTTGAACCATTGACGGACTGTCTCTCTCTGAATTGATTCATAGGCTGTAGTGGACCAGTAAGAAATCACTCAGATGCTAAGTTTTCGGGCAAAAAAACTTACTTGATTTGAATATATCAGAATCGCATTTTATATCGCCCAACCCTTGATTCCCAAACTCATGCCATCAGCTGGAGAGGACGGACTACCTGGACCAGCTCTAGTGGATTCCATCAATCAGTTCATGGGAATAGTTAAACAGCCCGATGGGACTTTTGTTCGCGGGAATTCACATCTCCCTCCTGGCTCAGAGGGCGTTTGGTATAGACGAACAATCCCCCTCACAGTAGGTTTCAATCCTATGGATAATCACGACATAGATGCATCATTGAAATCGCCTTGTTTTTAGACGGCCGAGCTTGCTGTTGCAGGTGCTCTCTCTTTGACGTCTCGTGAGTTTTGAGTTAATTTTTGGTCACTATCAGGATGAAGACCCTTTCTTTCCTTAACTGACTCCAATTATCTTCAGAGTAAGCTATGTTCTCTTCTTATTCCGGTATTCATACTCTGATTACTCTCGACATCCGTGCGCTCTTCTCATCTGCACATACTTATGCATTTGTCTGCTCGCCAATTTGAACATCTTTGTTTCAACAACCAGTTTGGTGAGTCTCTCTGCTTCCTTTGTGGCACATCTTGTCTGACATGATGTTAATCTACCAAATCATCTCAATAGCCTCAATTCGGTCATAACGATGGAACACTCGGAAATTGGAATGCTGACCCAAATCAACTGCCAAACGTGATCGCCGGTCCAAACCTCGCCTGTGTTTTATTGAACTTGGTTAGTAAAATTTTACCTGATGGAATCCTTTCTTAGGATATAAGGTCCTGATCCCCAATCTTCTTTCCTTTCCCTTCCCTTCCTTTTCTTTTTCCAGGCTCTCGATCCCAGTGGAACTAGATATCAAGGAGCCGCTCAAACTTCTCTCAACAACTTGCTACAATTTGTTCTCGCGCCTGTCAAGAATCAACTATCGTGTAGTTAATCGCTCAATTCTTGGTCTTATCAGATCGAGTCCTCTCTTTAGTTTAAGCCCGGATTTTGGTAGTCTTTTTGTTTCTAATTTATAAAGATGTCCATGTACGTAAATAATTGAGACTGTTCTTCAAGTAGAATTCCAATAACTACCTTTCTATAAACTTAACAAAGTCCCTCGCGAGTAGTGATAAGTTTAACCTTTCTATCATATTCAATGTACCAATCTATATCTCTTCATGAAGTTGACCTATAGTCTCCTCATTGTTTAGGCTAACATGAACATTCACAAACCTCGATCTGATTTGATTGGAAATATTGGCATTTGAGACTTTCCATAAACAGTTGGACACGATATCCATCTTTTTTTGTTGCAATTCAAAATTTAAAATGTTAATGTCCTAAATCGTAGAACCTCTTGCGTGTCTGATCCCGCTTTCCCGATTTTTCTTTTCAAGATCTTATTGATGACCTGACATGCAGGCTCAGTTAATCCCAGCGATATTTATGCATATTTACTTACAAAGTATGAACATGAACAAAAAAGGTGAGGTGCATCTGTGGCAAAGCCCTCTGGGTTGAAGCCAAAGATATTACCCGTATCCCAGAAACCTAACATCCCACGGGGCGGGAAGCCGACAGCCAGCGTTACCGACAGGTCAGCAAGACTTATTTGTGACTTGAGTCTTGTAGATATTCAATAATTCACTACTCAACTATTTAAACTTACCTCTATAATCATCACGACATCCATTAACTTCGAAGGCTATGAGTACCGAGATCTCAGCTACTGGTCTTGTTCCAATCGAACTTCGTCAAAGCGTTCTTGATCGACTAGCGACTCACAGTCACTCGGTATGCCATTTCTTGGCCAGGGAAGTCATCTTTGATCGAGGTCAGCATAACGCCTCCATGATCCAACCGAAATTGATCGCTAGTCGTCATCTCTCGAGCTCTAAATCGAATTGTTTTCAAATCGTAGGGCCATTGGACGGATTCCCAGCTGATACCCAAATGCTACGATTGAGGCATACATTACAAACACCGGATTTTAGTCAACCCAAAGAAACCGGCACAGGATGGTCTGTCAAGATTTGATTCATCAAACTCAGACTACCCATTGATGATCACCATAGGACTTTGATCTCACTCGGTCGACCTGAACCCGAAAGACTCTCACCTGAGTACTTGGTTCGACCCATATACACAGGTCCAGTTATTGAAGGCGAACCATTCGAGTTCGTTAGTGCACTGGGATACAGGCACGTCTACTCACCATGAGTCAAAACAAGAATGAACTTGGCTCTGATGGGGAATCCTTTCTTTAACAAAAAGATAGACGCAAATTTGAATACTATCGGCGAGGATTAGTCTTCACTCGAGGTCCTGTGTTGACAGAGATCTATCAAGTTCACTCGGTGAGTCATCTTTCAGAATGCAGAACTGGTCTAAAGATCAACATGTTATGACAACTTTTGTTTGAAAACCTTGCTTCATCAATGATATAACAGACACCAACAGATCCTCCGATTGAATGGCGAGATGCTTATCTCATTTCAGTCACGGTCATCATCCCACCAGCAAACACCACTGGTCGATCTATACAAGAATTGAGAGAAGAAGCTTCTGAACGTATCCGTGGGATTCAAGGTTATTTGAAAGGCTTAGTCGACCTGGGAAGAGTAGAGCCTTTCTGAATGATAATCTGGCAAACACAAAACTCTTGTTTCAATTAACCTTCGATCTTTCTTCGTCTTTTTGTGATACCATCCACTCATCAATTAGCGTTTCATATAGGTTTACTCATCTTAGGCCATTGTTTTATATTATCACATGGGTGTGTAGAACTGTGTTACTGAAAGGCATGCTTTTGTTAATTTACTAAGTAATAATCAGATCGTCTTTAACCTGATGATTAAATGGAAATATTCCTTGATTCCCCAGGTTTACTTTTTACAACCTCGAAACTTTGAGTCTATTCAGCAATTTGTCAAAGGATTAAATGTAAATTTCTCCGAGCTATCCGCAAGCACAACACCCCATCCTGATAAAGAGTCCTCAGCAAAGACTACATACCAAGTATCAAATTATCAGCGAGCCTCATCCGTGTTAGGCGTGTTTAATCATTCATCAAGTAATCAGAGGCATTTGACTCAACTGTGAACAAACCATCCAACACCTTGTTCTTTGAAGTACTCACAATGATCACTAAGTAAATCAAAGTAATTCTTCTCTTGTCTTATATCAGTTGTCGCTTTGGTACCCCGGGCTTGATCTTTATTACTTGGCCAACCAGTCTGTGTAATCACCACTTGTTTTCCTTTTCCATGAAGCTTTGCGTATTTGATACAAAATTGAACAAAATTCCATGCTAGATTTGAAGTAGTAGCAAAAGTATCAAAGACTGGTAAGACATTCAAACTGACTAAATCTATTGCTTCAAATACGCTTGGTGCATCATTATTCATTTGAAATCCGTAAGTCATCTGGGTTATAATAAATTGATCATACATTATCAGTGCTTATACTATGTGGCTTGTCGTATGTAGAACGAATACGCGACTGGTCACTGGCCTCTGAAATCGTGACTGGAATCCCATAAGGTGTTAATTCACTCGAAAGTTTTTTAAGTTCATCTGATAACTCTCTGACACCTAGAACCCCATCAAATAATGGTTCTGATCCCAAAGTAACCGCTCTGATGATATACGGAGCCTACAATTTTGGAAAAAATAATCCGCAGATCCAAAATCTTATTCTTTCTCTCTGTTGCTCAAAGCACCAAGTCAAGGAAAAAAATTATTCACCAGAAAGTTTTCTCTGATTTCCTTCAATAGGTTATTTCTCCTAGTCTTCCAACCAGAATCACCTAAGTAAATTTCAAATTCAAGATTGATGATATACGTTTTTGAGCTTCTAATGATATTTTAAATGAACAAAGAAAAGAGAAAGCTTTTTTAGTCACACCTTGAAATCCGAACCAGATCAAAGCATAAACTCCAAGTTGAGCAGTTGCAGCAGCATTAATAAGATGGTTATTGAAAGATGCTTGATCACAAGCACTATAAATCCTAACATATCTTGCATTTTTCTTTCTTTTCATCCAATTGAACGTTGAAGTCATTTCCATTTGAGATGGACAATTTCCAACCTTGAAGAGAAAGATCAACATCAGGGAAAGGCATGAATTGTAATTGATGGATTGAAAAAGGTCTTAACATCATAACTAAAACCGAGCCATGCATATTCATCTGTTGCTTCACACCACCATCCTGGTCTTGCACTCAAGGTGGTTGCTTCAGTAGGAAATTCGATATCAGAAAAAAGTGATGGATAACAACTAGAGGTTATCACCGGAGGAGCCGGGGTGCAGGTACTGTTAATTGATAGAGAACCTTCATCATCACATGATGCAATCTTTGAAACGACGAGAAAGGTACTTGCGAAAAGATTGAGACATCTCGCAAGGTGCATGGCTCTTTCTCAAAATCTACGTATAGAGATGATGAAGGAAAGCCAGATTATTCAACTTTTTCTCTTCGACTTATACATTGCAAATGCATGAACAAGGGGGCAGAAGTCAAGTCTCAAGTTGCAGTGAGAGTCGTTCATCATGTTTTTCCGCCCCCTGGTGCCACAAGTACTCACAAGGAACCGGACTATGCTCAGTTTGTAGGTTTGAAAAGGCCTTTTAATCTCGATAATCAATCGCTCACACTTCTCCTAGAACATTTCTATGGTGAGACCTGGGTCATTTGAAGTGTGATTGAGGGTATCTAGATGCTTTATCTAGTATAACTATGTAGGAGTCTATTGTGAAAAAAATCAAATCAGTTTCCGGCAAGAGATCCACCGCATCAAAAATCCCTGATCTGTGTCTTACTAATACTATCATACTGTTACGAGGAAGAAACATTCCCTCTTTATGAGATTTTCCTTCTCCTGACCATGCATATCCTATATTTCCTCACAAGTCCGTGATTGCCTTCTACAACATCCGGATGTTGCAAGGACTTTTTTTCGATCTCTGACTCAATTGCCCATGTACATATAATCCTTGCCTACCTAAACTCAAAGCCATCTGAAAAAGCCAGTCACCTCCTAGCGACTCTTTAAAGTTCACTTCTGCCCCGGGTAGAAGATCCAAAATCCAAGCCATATCTGATCATGATAATGATGTCAAGATCTGAAAACCCCTTCAATCCTGGGACCCAAACCAGATCAACTTGGAATGAAGTTTGATAGAAAATACCCATTATCTGAGAGGGAAAAGGCAATAAAATGCTCTGGAACATGTTTTTTTTCAAGTTGAGTATATTGCATGACTTACATGGGTCACGAAAGCTCGGAACTGATTATGTAGAGAAGCAGAACTTGCTACCAGGAGTTTAGTCGGTAAGAGGCAGAACGTGCTACAGCATAAAACATGGGCAAAATGAACAGGTGATGGGTGATATATGAGAGGGTTAATAGTAAACAGCCTATCCACCAACTTGTGCCGAGTGCGGTCGAGATCCCCATGCATGTACTCAGGTTTCCCACTACTCCTCTTATCAAGGTTTGTTTTAGCTCAGCTGAACCTAATTGGTCCATATCGATCCCGACGCCGTTTCTGAGAGCTTCTTCAAGATNATGAGTCAAAGAACCGGACAGCCAAGGATATGCGGATATGATCGATGATGGTAGGTGTGAGAGTGAAGATGTATGACGTGGCGATAAGGCTCCATAGGAATCACGAAAGACCAGAGTGAATGCGAGAAGTACAAGAGAGGGGACCAGAGATAGCAGGGTGGCATTCAAGACTAGCCGTACACTTCGGATCATCGATGATGGATGTAGACACCTTTCACGGACAATCAGAAAGATAGATGAAACGACCGCGATGCAGGCGAAGAAGATGCAGACTTCTGTTGAAGCGATCCAAAGGATTTATGAGCATCCGCACAGTAATAGATGGTCCCATTTCAGCTGTAGGAAAAGATAAACACTTACTTGACATTGCCCCAATGAATGTCTCTGTCAGAGCTCCGACTGGAGCTGTCTTCCAATCCCGAAGCTCATCCACGGTCAGGAAAACTGCAAGAAAAGGTGACCAACGTATCTTTAGCCAGTCAATGAGTTCTCAAGACAAAGCAAGATCCGACTCACTCGATTCTAAACTCAACAAAAGTATCGCGAGTCGTAAGCCGTGCGACAAGGTGATCTCCTTGTTGAATAGAACATGACGATAAACAGAAGGTTTGAGTAAGAAAAGGTCTATGAGTAAGAGAAGACCAGAATGCTCTATGTAAGGGTCGACAAATTGTTTACAATTCCCCTAGAATAGCATAAATGACAAATACAAATCATGAGATCGATCGTTCAAAGCTACGAGTCGAGGATAATCGAACCAACTAATGATTTTACTCAACACAAAGGTCCAGAACGATGTTACCTTGGCCATATTGCGTGTACAAAGACTTGACCGGGAA
>KZ147017.1:3160-18053 GCA_002157085.1 Melampsora occidentalis | reverse complement strand
CACACTTTTCACGTCTGACATTGAATTTTCCGTCCTTTTTTTTCCGTCCTTTTTTTTCCCGAACATTTCAAAAAACTGATTGTTCGGAACCCAATTTTTCCGAACATCGCGTTTTGCGATCATTATTGTTCGGAAATAAATGTTCGGAAAAATCGCACACCCCATATTTTATTAGAATGATCAAGAATTATTTGTAATCCTTGCCAAGCCCAAGACTACACGCGGTTGGCTCCGGTGGCGCTACGTATTTCCACTTCTCTTCATACCGGTGGCTACCGATGGCTGAGGAAGAACCTCAAGCGCAGTCCTGAGCCCGCGTGTTCAAGGAGTCAGAATCATATAAATAGGTTCAAATGCAACTCATGTGTCATGATCCTTCATAGAATTCCTCTTTAATAATCCTTTCTTGCTCAACCTTCACTCTCCTTAGACTGTGACAAGTTGAAATACCTCAGTTGTTGTCCTTTTCTTGCTGGACCCAAGATGTACCACGTCTTCCTTAACATATCATTACTACTCTTTTCCCTATGGGTTCATGACATCAAGGCGGACGGCGTGACTGTTACTTCAGATTATTGGTGCGATACAGCGTTCTCGATCGGCCCAAACAATCATGCTGGTAAGTAGATTCTCATTGCCTTACAGCAAGCACTCACGACTAACTCCGACTTGGTTTGTGATCTCTCAAACTGAAAGTATGTACTCGGACAAACTGGAAGATTCAAAAGACCGATGTCTTCAAGTGCCCATATTCGACATGCTGGACAAATGGTGCGTATTTTAATGATCAATCAACATCACCTTTGGCATGAACACTCAAAGTAATTTATGACTGCGAATATTCGAAATGTTGAGCAGACCGTACGTATTTTACCAACCAATCAACATCATCTCTGACATGAACGCTCACCATGACGCTGATTGAGCGGGAATTCATTTTATAACTTAATTTTCAACTTCAGAACATCAATGGGTCAAAATGTCAGGATGTCAACTTGACAAATCGCGTACACCCGGCGTTTCGGAGCAGACCTGTTCCCAGTACAAGTACATTGGCAATAAGGTTTATGGTCAGTGTCTTGAGGCTTGAAGCTCGCATTCCTCCTCAAGTTGCTTATCTTCGTTCATCCGTCGCTTCTCAATGGGAAACGTTCAGAGTGTATCAACCCTGGGAGTACAACCTATACATGCTCTGGTTATGAACCTCAAAGATTATCCCCGATAAGTGAGTCGCATTTTGGGATCAATCAAAAGCTCACTTAACTGAAGAAATCTTTTTCTTTTTGATTAGTATGTCAAGAATGCAAGCCGAAATGATGGATGACACGCAAAAACTGAGTATATTTTCAAGACTCGCGGTATCCATATGATTCTTGAGTCAAATTCATGCTTTGTGTCACTCCCGCGCGCGAATCAGAAAAATCATCCAGACTGTCATGATCCGTCCTAAATCGCCTTATCTACTTTTTTGAACAATCACCAGAACAAGGCGATTTCCAGACATGACTGTATAATGTCTGAAGGTGTTAAATGCTTGCAAAGAAACCTTTCGCAAGTTTCATCCCGGAAAAGTCAACGTTGATTGTCAACTTCTTCATTTTGCCATACATACCTCCAACCATCATCGTATGCAAACATGAATGCCTGCAGACTTCAATTCAATGAAAAAATACAGATTTCTACAAAAACGTATGTATTTTGGTACAATTACGTAGAATTTCAGGCAAACGACAAAGCTGGCCGGTACTGCTCCAAGGGGCTTAGTTAAGTTTGCACCTAATCTAACAATTTTGATGGCCGAATACTTAAGCAAGTAATGATCATGACACACACATCTGGACAGCATAAACATCATCAAAGAACAATTTATTGATCTCTTCCACAAAGAAATCAGTCACAATCTTCCCTAGCCTCTCTAGGCATGAGCAATCCATCCATAACCTTGCTATGGGTGCTGGTCTATCTTGATAAGGAATTTTGCACAGGTCCAGTTCACATAACCGGGCCGTCTTGGAAGGAGAGACAAGAAAAAACAATCAACACAGACAACTTCCCAATGAGAAAGAAAATGGTCTGAGATCATTCAATGGAGTTGATGAAAAATGAGTTTTGTTGATGGTAGTGGAAATCTGTCCTACATCCCCATTTTAGACCCATTTGTGAAGACATTCAACACAAAGTTCAAAGCTTAGCAAGGCAGGCAATCATCAATGCATTTTCAAGGAAATCTATGATAGCATTGATCAGCGTCAGCAACTGTGTTGAGACAAATTTTGTGATCCATTGTCACCAAAAGCCAAGAGCTCTATCTCAACCAGAACAACTCAAACAAATAAAAAAAGACCAAGACTTCACACTAGTGGTGCTACACTGCCTTCTGCTTCTTGTCAGAGACATACCAGAAACTGAGGAAAATTTTCAAGCCAAGTTCTGCAGCGGCCTTTTCTGGGAGAAAATGCATGTAAGGTTCAAGTATATATAAACTCATGTATCCTTTAAAGACTTTCTCACTTATAAGTTTCCTAGTTCAATCTTCACTCATTTTAGATTGTTGGAATTTGAAATACCTCAAAACCCTTCTTTCTCTCTTGCTGCACCAAAGACAAACCACATCTTCTTGAAGATCTCTTTTCTACTTTTCCCTCATGAGTTCCTGATTTGAAAGCAGTCAATATGGTGTGACTTGGATGTATATCTTGGGACTTTCAATCAGACCAAATAATAACAAAGGCATTATTTCTTTATATCTCCAATGCCTGATCTTGCAGGATTTTTAATACATCTGCACTTGTGTGGCCAACATCAAGTTCTGCTCTGATTGCTCAAACTGAAAGAATGCAGTCTGATAGACTTTACTACTAACACACACCTGAGATTAAGGGGTTTCAAGTTATCTTTTTTTACATATTTTTATGCTACAATAACTGGCCTGTTGTTGTAAAGTATGCATAACCTTTCACTATGCCAAATTAAAAATTTAGTGCTGAGTTCAGAAGATTGAGCAAACACAGAAAATTATGGAGAAGCTGGGAGGGGTCAGAAAATATGAAAAAATGTTGGTTGGGACGTTTGGTGCATTCCAATCATCTGGCATTTTTTTTGAACTTTTACAATCACGAATTACTTGATGTCACAAACTCAATTTTGGTCCAAAACTGGCAGGTAGGGAGATTGTGACCTTGCAACACCGACAAAATCATCAATGTTGCTCCAACACATGTAGTGTCTTGACATTTTGAATGCCACACCCTGGCTCTACAGCTTGGATGCACAGAGAAGTTGGGTGTCTCCAAGAATGGATGAGATATATCAAGAGCCATACACATCAGGAACCCTATATAAGCGTAGAAATGATTACTACAATGGCTTCGGGACCTTAAAAAACCTGGGTGGAGTCATCATGAGGCTTTCATAAATTGCAAGTGTTCAGATTATTGAATGAAAATTCTCATATTTCTGAGCATTGGAGGTTTTTGCCCAAATCTTGCTAGGTTTGGACCAAATTTGAGTTTCTGATGTAATATCCCCTGTGAGCATCTTGGGTTGTGAGGTCTTCAAAACCCATGGCAAAAATACGAAAAAATATGCAAAATGAGGGACAGCACCCATGAATTGAACCATCATTTTTTCAAAATTTTCCAACCTCTCCTGTATTGGTCATATCATTCTACAGTTTCAATTTTCTAAACTCAGCAGTATATTAGTAATTTGGCGTAGTGTTTTGAGGTATCCCAAATATAAAATATGTTGAGTTTACGCAAAAAAATATGGAAAGCTTGTCTAGATTTCTAAAAATCACGTAAAAATTTATTAAACTTGAAACCCCAATCATCAATGCAGCAACAGTTACGGTAGTGGTATCATTCCTGCAATACCAGTAAAGTACCTGGTTTGGCAATACCCCAAGAAGTGGTACCTAGTAGGGTCGGGTGCAATACTATGTACTGTACCTTTTGGCTGTGACCACCTTACACCTCATGGCTGAGTTTCATACCTGGGTGAATGGGGCGGTATGGTACTGTACGTACCTGGTGCACTTCCTTGGTACAGTACAATGCCATAGCTTAGCAGGTACCACAAAGTACTTTGAAGATCACGCTTCAAATTTGATTACAAGATGATCAAAATGACTGAAGGGGATAGGAATCAATGGTATGACTCACCTCACAACCAGATCCATAGATTCTGAAAGCTTTAAGTTTTATTTGGTGGTGTTGTCTGGGTAATATGAAGTATACCAAGACACAAGGGGGCCTTGGTGCCCAGTACTTACTCAAGAGAAGGTACAGTACAGTACAGTACCTCAAACTCAACAAAGTCCCTCACCAAAGGCCCAAAGCTTGAGCAAGGGAATTACCTCAAAAACCAAAATCCTGGCCTGAGAAGTAGGCTGTACCTGCTAAAAAAATTGTTACATTGGATTCACCATTGTGTTTGTTGATAAACAGTGCTTGATGTAAAATACAAGGAGCACCACAAAGCTCCATTACATACAATACAATTGCAAGCTCCTTCATATCCAATCTAGAACTCCTGATAGTGGGTTGCAAACCATTTGTTATATCCAACTGTTTTGCAGTGGGAAGCTAGCTCAGAGCCTGTATTTCTCAGAAACAGGTGAAAATCATTGTGTTTCAATCAGTTGAAGGATAAGTTCCCAGTAAGATACTGAGGTTTCAATTGGAGCATATGTAATCTAATGGCTCTTGACCATTATTTTATTCCTTTGCATCAAAGACAAAAAAAGCATTGCAATGTAATGATTTCTTGCCAAATACAGCCTACTTCTCAGGCCAGAATTTTGGTTTTTGAGGTAAGTCCCTTGCTCAAGCCTTGGGCCTTTGGCAAGGGACTTTGTTAAGTTTGACAGTACCTCATGTTCTAGGGACAGGTATCTAGGGACAAGTACTTCTCAGTACTGGGATTGGCCCCAGATTTCAGGTACTAGCTGGTACCGTACCGGAGGAAAAAGTGGCTCTCACAGCCCCTCCAATACCGTGACCAGCACGCAGTACGGTACTGGTCAAAGCAATGACGGTACTGCACGGTACCGGTACCAGTGCAGTCACTGTTGCTGCGTTGTTATTATTGCTTGTATGCCGCGGTTTCTAAATCTCATTAAATCCTCAACTTCGTTTCCATTGACATATTCACTCAAAAACTCAAAATAATGATTTTGATATAAAAAACTAACCAAACCCACAGAAAGGAAAAAAAACCAATGACCAAATCTTTCTTTCAAACAAAAGATAAATGCAAACACTAGTACTACTTAAACAAACTTTCATCAATTTAGAAAAGAAACTGCAAAAAAAGACAAAAAAGGAATCCCATTTTTGCTTTTCATTTCACATTTCATCACACTTTTTTCAATCAATCAATCAAACAAGTTGAGATCCAGAACGTCTTAAAGCTTTAACAAATCCATTCACTGCACACCTTTGAGTCCATAAAAGTTTATCTGATTCTTGTAAATCTTTCAAATTAATAAAATCATTTGTATAATCATATTTATGTATCACTAATGAAACTGATGTGGATGTATTTGTTAAATTTGACATCATCTCATTCATGCAAACCTATCAAGTTCAAAAAGTTTCATGATCAGTATAAAAGACCTAAAGAAAGAATGAGATGTTTGACTAACTTCTTGTTTCATACTGTTTCCTGCTCTTCCACGTAGGTTTTCAGAATCATACAACAATGGAATTTCTCGTAATAAGTTGGGCAAGATTGATTCTAATAAGAACTTGAGCTCATGGTTTGATTGAATTGGAGCCTGAACCGTTTTTCTAAGTAAGATTGGGAGTTGTTCTACAACCTTCATATACTCCAAAAAGATCTACAAAACAGAATCTGTCAGATCAGAATTCCTTCTTATCTTCTACGCAATTCCAAATGACAAACCTTTCCTCCTGAAGGCCAATCAGCAACATTGTCTGAAGAGAGGCCTTCGAATAATCGCTTCAATTCCGAAAGATCCCCTCTGATCACTGCTTCTGGTGCCAATTCATTCACAACAACCCGATGTGCATCTGTAAACTTCTCAGCTTTTATTAACCAACGGTACTGATCATACAGTCGGTTCTCGTATTGGGCTAACTCAGCCTGTTGTCAAAAACGATGGAATGGTGAAAAATCTCAGTAAAAAAATCAGAAGGTAGTTTATTTCCATACAATGCTTTTTGTCTTGAACTTACACGAGCGGTATATATCCAACAAGAGGGTATCTTGAGTGTCTTTTTCAAGAAAGTTTCGGTGTCTGTATCGAGCAATTGTATGTTCTTGCTGAGGTAATTTTCAACAGCTGCCTTCCGACTATCAGATCAAAGAGTATGACACATCAGTAAGTGCCATCAGTTGCGATGGACATCTGTATGTGAATACAAAAAAGTTCTTACTTACCGCTCTGGAAGTTCGAGGTGAAGTAAGATAAATACAGCCCACTTATGCAACCCTAAGCGACTAAGTTGACACGCATAATTGGTAGTCAAGATATCAGCAGTCGCACTATTTCCTTCCACAGCGCCTTCATCGTCACCGTCCATGTCCCCAATAATGATCTCCCGGTCTTCGAAATCCCTCACTCTTATAACTCTTGATAAAACATTATAAAGATGCCATGGCATACGATAATCGAACGGTGAAGGTCCAAATCCTTTTGGTTCCAAGACAGTCTCTAGACCATAAGTCGAGTCAACAAACATTTTGATTAGATGAAACATTGCATCATGTATTGGTTCTTGCGAATTGGTTTTCCAATCATGAGTTAAGGTATCAGTCAAACTTCGATCTTGCTTTTCGATATACCAAGGTAGAGGTGGACTGGCCAAGGAATCCTTTGAAAAAGCTTCTTCATACGTCTTCACTGCATTCCAAAAGTTGCCATGAGAAGCCTGGAACCAGAAATGGATTCCTAAATTCCGTTTCCAATCCAAGTGTTCGGCAATCTTGATATCATCGCTATGATCGACAGGTAAAGATTTGTTACCAAATCCGCGAGAGAAAGTAACGTTGCCAGACATCAACTCGTAGATCTTTCGTAGATCTCGATCGATGTAGGCATCGGTCCGTAGTTCATGCCATACGATATTTTGTTGTAGTATGTCCGACTTGAATGAAGGATCGCTGCGGCCACATTGGGCAAGTAAAGTTGCAAGTCGATAGTTGTTAGCTTGAATTGACGCATTACAAGCTCTTTCGATTTGATTTCCCGTCAATAGCTTGAAGATCCCACGAAAAGGACTTTGAGTCTCGTCATTAGCCGATGAAGAGCGAAGATCTTGTTCCACTGAAGCCAAGACAGTACGTTGTAACCATTGAGAAAAACTGTCTTCCCTTCTCACACTTTTGATCCGTTCAATAACTTCGGGAGCTGCTCCTTTTGGCAAACGTAGATCAAGCTCGTCGTACAAGGCTGAACACAATCGCCAGACATTCAAATCATTGGATCGGTCAGTCTTCTGATGTGCAACAATAAAGTGTCGAAAGCGGAGCTGAGGGTTTGTAGTCATGATCGGAATCCCATCTTCGGTGTGGATACTGGTATGTTGAAGTTGCACTTTGAGCAAACACTCTGCAACCTCGATTTCTTTTGACTGATACAGGATAGAAACCGTTATATTTAGTGGACATTATTGCAAAGAGGAAGGTAACAGATTAATCACCGGTCAGAGTATAAGATAATTACTCACCAGGGCGAATGTGCTTGTTGGAACAGTTCTTATTATCAACTCAGATCCAGTGACTGATGGTCTAAGGACAGGGAACAAACAGCTACCGTTAGTGTTCCTTTCGGATCTCACATAGCGATAGGCATATAAACATACAATTCAGACTTCAACATATTACCAATGTGTCCGTCCTTGAAATGGATCAACTGGTCAGATCGATTGCTCCATGAGATGCGAAACGATCGGGCGAGAGCCAAGGCAATGTTGGTCGAGGATCCCTCATGACCATACAATATCGACTTTGAAAAAGGGATTTGTTTCGAGTAGCGCTTGGGTGCGGGGACGCGTTTCTTGAGTAGATTTGTATCGCGTGCAATGGTCTTGGATGGATACTGAGGGGTCGAAGACTAGCAAAAAGAAACAATTTAGTCATTGAAACAAATCAAGAAGTAACGAGGCTTACAATGTCTTCCATCTGGTGGTCATTAGTTTTACTCAAGATCTGAGGCTTGGGGACGGTCAAGGCTTGTCTAGATATGTTACCAGCATGTCGCTCTGTGTAGTGAGAGCGCGCAACCGTAGCCGGTTTCGGCTTATGTACGGGAGCTGGTCCGGCGAACAAACTAGCCTGCATGACTGCTACTTTCTTAGACTCAATTCCGAGTTGAGACCTCCAATTCTGCGAACGGGATGGAGGTTCCATGTTGGATTGAGAGTCCTCAGCCGAGTCACTGACTTCGCGTGGTCGTTTCTTCCCTAACGGATTGATCGGCACATCATCCCCATCGCTTCCCGTGATGCATGATGTTGAGTCACCATGCGAGCCATCTTCTGATCGATCACTGCCATCAGATACATCAAACACTTGACCTCCCTGTTCAGCTTCGTCTTCATCGCCAAATAACATCATTTGAGGGGGCCCGTCGTCTTCCTCTGAGATCATACGTTCGTCAGGCGCAGGTCTTGTGCTTCTTTTATAGCGTACTGCTTTTGGTTGGGGTTGGTCTGATGAATCCTCAGAAGAAGTGAACTGGTCTTCATTTTCAGTGTCTTCGTCTCCACCAGTTGCTTGGTGACCATCATCGCTGTCTTCTTCGCTATCATCTATCCCGTAAGTGGTGAAATGTTCGACCATGAAGGTCCACTGACCATTCTTCGCGTTATATTCGATGAACTTAGTATCTTCACTCTTCATTAACCGCTTGGTAAATTGTTTGACCCGGGCATGAGACGGATCTTTGATTGGCTCTCTCGTAGCTTTATCTAAAGCCCAACAGTTATCCAAGGTGATGACAGCAGGTACATTGAGCCCTTCACCTACTGGTGGCTTGTCCAACGGGTCATCTGGGTAAACACTGCAGAGGGATTGCTTGAACACAATGACCTCACCACATAAATCATCTTCCAGATTAGGTATACCGGTAAGATCCACGTCCTCTTGGAACTGAATTTGACCGAATCCTTTTCGGCCGACCAAAAAGTTAGGGACAGACTTGAGATCCCTATGGCTCAAAAGTTGAAGATCCTGTATGGCGGGGACCGTCCAGTATTCGCCCGCTTTCGCTTTCTCTTTGGTCGTCACCACAATAGTATCTCCAAGAGCAGAGGAGCCGTCTTGTGGTACGCTCTTATCTACGCGAGGCGAATTTGTTTGAGAGTTGATAGTATGAGTAGGCGATTTATTTGCCATCGGTGTGCCAGCTGCCTTTGAGTGATGACTGGATTTGTCGGCAACAGATTGTGTATTCTGAGCGGTGTGGTAGTTTCTTGAGAACGTTTGATGAGCCGCAGCTTCAGCATCGGGATCAAAAACAGGCGGGTTGTTCGATTTCGCGGGGTTCCGGGGAGGCGGAGTGCTACCAATAGGCCCAGGAGATCCATTGAGGGTCGCACTTCGATCACGGAGCATCGAGAAAAGTGTATTAGGATCTATGGTGAGTTTTTTGGGGCTGGGTCTGACTATAAAGGCTTTCGGGCTCAGAAGTGTTTCTTCAGCCGGGCGACCGTAAGCTGAAGAGCGCGAAACTGTAGACGCCATGTTGGAGGAGCTATGAGAAGCAGCCATAGGACTACCGCTGTTGATACTCTTGGCAGGACTAGTCGAACGAGCAAACCCTCTGAGCTTTGTGATTTTTGTATTGGGACGAGGGATTGGCTTGAAATCGATAGTAGGTAGGGTTTTCTTGATAGGAATGGCCGGTCTGGATCCACCGGAGTTTCCATGATTGGCGAAGATAGGATTATTCCCGTATGCACCTTGATCAATTTGAGCCTGTAGCATCGGTTGATTGCTTTGCTGACTTTGGAAAAGACCGTTTGATGCACCCTGCTGACTGTTTTGCAATCCACTGGAAGATCCAAATAAACTACTGTTGTTGTTATTGTTGTTACCGAATGAAAATCCGGGGGCAGCTTGTGATGAACCAAAGAGCCCGCCGCCCGTCGGATTTGAAAAGTTGTTAGTGTTCGGCTGGGTCGCGGGCTTATTACCAAAGAGTGAATTGGTATTGTTGAGGGGTTTCTGACCGAAGAGACCACCAGCGGCATTGTTATTATTATTATTATTATTGTTGTTATTTCCAAATAAACCGCCGGAAGGAGCTCCGAACAGATTGTTATTGTTGTTGGTTCCTGTATTGCCAAACAATCCGCCGGACTGTGCAGGTTGTTGTTGTTGTTGCGCATTATTAGTATTACCAAACAGGCCACCTCCGGAGTTTTGCGCCGGTTGCGCATTGTTACCGAACAAACCACCAGTACCAGGCTGGGCAGTCTGTTGATTGTTTTGCCCGAATCCGAACGGGTTGGCGGTGGCTCCCTGGTTTGCTTGCGGCTGACCAAACGGAGAGTTGGTCTGGCCAGTGGAGCCAAAGAGCCCACCTGGCTTGGCCGCCGTGTTTTGAGTGTTATTGGCACCTATCGATCAAAAAGATCATACTATGTGTAAATTCGTATTTGCAGACATAAGCCGCAGGAGCAAAGAGATTGACGCACCAAACAACCCAGTAGTACCAGTATTTGTGTTGTTCGTCTGTCCGAATAGACCAGTGGACGGTTGATTTTGATTGGCTTGCGCTCCGAAAAGCCCACCTTGAGGTTGAGTAGTATTTTGGCCGAAGAGATTGTTGGTGGCAGGAGCCGGAGTGGCTGCACCAAAGGTGTTGTTCGTATTCCCAAATATGCTGGGTTTTGCAGGCTGAGCGCCAAAAGCGTTCGAAGTAGGGTTGGAGTTGAAGAGAGAATTACCCCCGAATGCATTGGAAGGTTGGGCAGCAGGGGCGCCGAAGGGACTGTTGGTCGTGTCTACAAAGAAACGCTCAAGTTAGGATTCGCAACATGATTGTGTTAGAATAACCAGGGATTTCAAAGCTTACTTTGCGCTTGGCCAAAAGTGTTTGTAGTCGCAGCAGCTGGTTGCCCAAAGATATTGTTAGTGGGTGCCTGTGTACCAAAGGCATTACCAGCTGGAGCGGCATTCCCAAATAGACCAGTTTGTTGTTGGGGTTGATTGAATCCACCAGCTTGATTTGTATTCGCTGTGGCACCGAATCCACCGAATCCAGTTTGCTGCTGCTGTGGTTGTTGAGCACCAAACGCGCCGCCCAAAGTGTTGGTTGGGACAGCAGTTTTACGACCCTGCGTATAGTCTTGGAACCTCAACTCTTCAAAACTCCAATTCTTATAAGCGTCCATGGCCACAATGGAATTAAAGGTAGATTTCTGACTTGGCGTCGATTCATTTTCCACCATAGTATGAGGAGCATACAAAGGGTTGGCCGTCCCATTTTGGGCTGCAACCGTATTCGTCGCGCCAAACGGGGACGGCGTGGCTAAAGGATGATGTCAGAAAGACGTGATATATGAGCGTGTTGTTGATTCTACATACCAGTCTGACCAAATGTGCTGCCGAAGCCCGTAGTAGCTGCACCAAACGTGTTAGTGGCTGGTTTAGCACCAAAGAGACCGGTACCGGTATTGGTGTTGTTGGCAGCGGGTGCGGCAGCCCCAAATCCACCAAATGTATTGGAAGCAGCTGGTGCTAGATGACCAAGTCGAAAGGAAAAGACGGATTAGTATCTCGACAAAAAATGAAATAAAATAGGCCAGAAGAGATAACAAACCTCCGAAGCCACCGAAGCTGGAGGAGGCAGCAGGTTGGGTTTGAGCAGGTGCCCCGAAAAGGTTCGAAGTATTTTGTTGTGGCTGTCCAAAAGCATTGGTGGCAGCAGGAGCAGCACCAAAGGGACTAGCAGAAGTAGAAGCGCCAAAAGTGTCTAGTAAACAAAAAAGAGACTGTCAGATTTTGATAGCACCTAAACGATCAACGACTCAAGGCCAGATGGCATCCCAACTCAACTGGCACCAAATCCTGTGGATGCAGGTTGTCCGAATGGGGTAGGAGCGGCGGCCTGCTGCTGTGGTTGACCAAAAGCTAAAGGGCATATACGTAAGTAAACCCGCATGCTCATAAGATAGAGGAAATTTATATCAACCGTTAAAACCACCAGTTGCAGGCTGAGCAGCACCAAAGATCCCACCAGTTTGAGGTTGTTGAGGTTGTTGATTGTTGGTACCAAAGCCACCAAAGCTATTGTTGGACGCGCCAAACATGGCTGCGAAGTTAAAGGGAGTAATTCACGGCCTGTTCGTAGTTTTGATGAATCGTTCAAGATCAATCGATCGAATGAATAATGAGTTTTGTGATTTGAAAGTTGATTGATCGATATAAGTTTTGATGATAAAGGTTGTTCTACTTCTGGAGAAAGAAAGAAGTCGAGTCGATTGAGACTGAGTTTGAAGTGTTAAAATTCAATTCCAGATTTTTGACTCAAACTAAACATTCCGGTACTACTCGGCTAACAGGGCCAGCTTCACACCACACCCAGCCCAGATCACATTGCTCTTCATCAAGCACAAAAAGAAACTCAAATCACAACAAAGGCTATCCTTTATATCGACGTCAAATTAGCTAGATACCATTCACATCTGACTGTTGGTGATCCTTTACACCAGAACAGTATTCACTTGTTCAGAAACCTCTTCTTGACACAGTTCAATCAAAAAATGAAAACCTTCATGAAGTTCTCAAGTTTGATATCTTCACACACTTCAAACATCAAAGCAATTTAGAATTACTTGATTCACTTAATCAGTACATCTCTCAAGCTAGATTTTGATGTGTTTTGAAAAAGGTTGAATAATGGTATCCAAACTTTCTTAAATAGTTTACATCATATCTCCTCAAACAGATTCATAATGAATGATACCCCAAGAAACATAAATGGAAAGAAAAAGAAGTACAAAGACTTCTTGTGGTGAAATCCAAGGCAAGAAAAAGATAAGCCATTAAAATAAGTTGTGAGTTATTTACAATCAAGTATAGAAAGATGATGGATCTGATATTATTTACAATGTGTTGGTTGGGATCAAATCTATACTTCTCGAATCGAGTCTCGGGACTGAGGTTGTGAATCCACAACATCGGGAACAGCAGGAACAGCAGGACCAACAGGAACAGCAGGAGCTGGATTCAATCTCTTTGACTGTCTTGATTCTTTGGCTCTTTTGCGCTCTTTCTCTTCTTCAATCGAATGTTCAATCCCTCTAAGACTCATCGCAAGAACAGACAAGATGATAAGGAATCCAATGACTTTGTGATGTGATGAATTTATACTCAAAATTCATCAGTTTTGGTTTAATTTTATCAGGTTTGGTATTGTCAAGAAGTCTGTCTTCACGGTACTTACTTGAAGAGATCACAATCGCTGCAATAGCACCAGACGATAGAGGACTTCCATCATCGTCATCATTAGAATGTCCAGGCAGGGAACCAGGGGGCTGATTATGTGATGCTGAATTGTCGGGTGATTGGGCAACCGTTGAATTCGCTTTCGCAGGAGTAGCTGGAGATGCAGTTGTATCGGTAGGAGGCCCTGAGGGGGTTATTGAGTTGTCCACGCTCGCTCTTACTGAAGTTGGAGGAGCCTGATACAAAGTTTTTCGCAACTCATCGTCCTGGTTGGCCGTTGATTTAGAAGGAAGACCAGGTCCTAAGATGGAATCGAAGTTCGGAATTTCGACAATGCCGGAATCCAAGTCGGGGATCGGATTTGAGCGAGCTTGAGGCGAGATAGAGAGACAGAAGAAAAGTAAAAGGATCGCTCTTTGCTTTGTCCATCTTGAAGAAATGATCTTGACGTTCTTGAGAAAGAATCCCATTGTGAAGTATAGGATAGTAAGTTTGAGAATTCTCTTCCGATCGCTTTGTGAGTCAACCGCAGAGTATAAGGAAATTGGTGAAAGCTAAAGAGTGAGAATCGGTATTCAAAAAGACCTCTATCCCAGGATTTGGTTTAATTGAATTTGAATCGAATCTTATCGGTTGGTTTGTTGGAGCACAATTGAGGAATAGGTAAGAAATGAACCGTCTGATCGAAGTAACTCTTGAATGATACCCATGATCGACCGAGGTGGGATCAAGGCTGAAGGCATCTCAGCGTTGAATCGATCACATCTTTACACTTAATCGATTCTCCTCGGTTTCTAAGCTTCAGGACTTCGTATGGCTGAGAGGTTGCCAGGCTGGTAGATATGGCATCGGATAGCTTTTTGAGTTATGAGCATTGGAAACGTTGGTGATTTTGATGAGGATGCTACTGATTTGACGAGACTTGATTGTTTGATGGAAGTTTGTGTTTTGATGAGTTCTGTCTGTGAGTCTGATCGGATCAACTCAAGTCACATGACAAAAGCTTGTACTCGAGATCGGTACACACCGAGCCCGCGGATAATGACGGTACGGAACGCCAAATCAAAAAGTGATCAAATGCAGCACTGGAAATGAGCCCTCAATCTTACCAGTGCACTGTGAAAGTGCTTTGTGAAATGAGTTCTCAATGGTGCTTGAAGAACCTACCTCAGAAACCTCACCATGATTTCATAAACAAGACGAGTAGCATTTCGAAGTATTCGAAAGGTCATCTTCATCTTCATCGATTGCATATTGCATATTGCACATAGAAAAGCTTTCAGTAAATTTCTTCAAGCCCAATCACACTCACAGCAAGTCTTCATGACTACTTATAATGTACGAAAAAATGGAAAGTTTTACGCAACTTTCAAACTGTAACAATCACCATGTAAATATTGTTGTATATAGCACGTCAACGTGCACACACAAAAGACTTTCCTTAGACCCTGTAACAACCCATCAAAGAGGT
>MWRL01023980.1:0-13061 GCA_002157085.1 Melampsora occidentalis | reverse complement strand
ACATGGGTTTTGCGAATACTTGCGACGATCAAACTTGAGATTACGCTTCGATAATATCCTCACCTAACCTCCAAAACCCACTTTCCTTACCAAACCTTTCACAAAATTTAGGTCATCGTGCACAGACTTATGTCGTAATGAGAGGTATGACAAATTCAAAATTGTCCAACTTGAATGGTCAAATTTCTAGGATCTGAAATTACACATCCACGATCACTTTGAGACCCAGGGCCAAGAAGGGTCAAACTGAAGGGTTTTGTCTGACTTAAATTTCTGCTCAAGGACTGTACCATGGACATTTGAAAGATGAGAAAATGTTTTTTTGCTCAGATTTGGATAAGCTGTGGCAGTGCTAGGCCTAAAAATAGTCTCACCTTTTGTCAAAACCCTGCCAATCCACAAAGCAGTCAGGATAAAGAAACTCCACTATCCAATGGAACATTGAAGGTTTTTTGGGCATCCTAATTTCACTTCCCAATGGGATTGACAAGCTGTACCTTCTAAAAGTTTGGAATCAAGTATAGTAATGCTGGGTAAATTCCTACGGGCACGGTGGCTATGCCTAGCTTAGAAATATTGGTGCAAGGCCCCCAGATAACAAACAGACATGGCAGGAAAAGGAAATATAAGTGAGAAGGAAAAGAGAATCAAATTGAGAAAGAAAGAACATGCTGAAAAACTCTTTGGGAAATTTTCTGCAGTTTCTCTGACATGTAAAGGATTTGTGTGTTCAAACAAACTTTCTGGAAATATAGCTTTCAAATTGTTGTAAGTATTTGAAAGGGCCCGTTGGTTAGTTAGAGGTCTTGCATGACAGATTTCAAGTTGTTTAAAAGGGGGTCTGCCAAGATCTGTAGCTTATGATTGGACAGCCATTTCCTTATATGCTTTCTACCCCTTGTCTTCAACTTAAGATAGAAAGGCATATCTTTTTGAGGAAATATAAAAATGGAAAGGGGATCTCAATTTCTCACAATCTCAAGAGCCAGCAAGATCCCTCATGTTTTGACCAGAAGAGTAGCATTTTTCTGTCATCCTCATTTGGCAAGATGAACAATTTGTATTGAAAATGTAAAGAAATTTGCTTCCTGCAAAACTTTGATCAGGATCTGGAGACATGCAGCAAGGACTTCCAATGAATACTTGTACCTGGAAATCTGAGGAGACTAGGAATCTTGACCCACTCTGTATCCAACGCCTGAATGGATGCTACCAATTCATCTGTAAGAGCTCCACAATGTTTACTTGGCAAATGATTCAGAGGTTCTTTCATCTCATAAGGCACTTCAACACAACCTCAAGAGTTTACTTCTTCAATTTCAATCCATCTGAGATGGATTGCTTGAACCTCGAGTGCTTCCTTGACACCACCTTGCACTTCTGAGTACATTTTCATGGCTTACTTTGAGATAACAGAGTCCTCAGATTCATCATTGTCAAAGATGAGGAGAAAGAGGACTCATGTGAAGCCCAATGTCTTTACAGAAACACCTCATCATTGAAATACCACTTTTGCTCCAAGTGGATTGCATACTCTCTCAGCTTTTCTTGCTCATTGCTTGTGAGAATATATATATAACTTCTTTGGGCTTACTGTGAGAATCTGTTAAAATGGAACACAGTCAGAACTACCATGGCAGAAATCAGTGTCTTTAAAATGTGGAACTATGGCATACCAGGTGGAAGATCAGTAGAAGTGGCAGAACAGAAGAAGGGGGGACAATACTTCCTGTTTTCTAGAGCCCTACCCAAATATGCTGTTTATTATTAACAAAGGATTTGCATTTTCTGGAGACAAAGCTGAATAAAAATCTGTTCAAATTTATTACACAACTCTCCATGTGAGCACATCGACGTGCTCATAGGGGACGGACATGGTCACGTGCATCACTTTACATTAAGCTTAAATGACTCTGACCATTCAACCTCTATCCGAAACCCCAAAATTGACCAGTCAAATTTCTCTCATCAGTGTCAAGCAAAGTGTGACAACCACCATCATCAACATCAAAAAGTGATAAGGCAATTCGCGTGAAACAAATGCTTGTCCAATGATAAATATAGGAGTGTCGATTGAGTTTACGATTCCATCAAGTATGCAATTACAGATTGCTCGACTCAAAAAAGGAAAGAGATTGTAGAAATGGTATCGAAGTAAAATCGCAAAACATCAATAAACAAATAGAAATCAAACTGAGTAAAGTTTCAACTTCTTGGCCAAACAGATTGTCTTTCAATCCGATCCATAGCTTCAATGATCAACCGATCATCACCTCTTTCAATGACCTTAAACTTCCAGCTCATTCCTCTCCATAACCTATCCAACTGAATCACTTCCTCAAATCTTTTTTCATCTACTAATATGTTCAATAAGACACCAACGTTCTGAGCAGGAATTAAAATATCTGATTCGATGGCCTTTTGCAGTAATTCTTTTGCTGCTTGAATATCATATACTAATAATTTCTCATACAATTCAGTAGCCATCTCGCCTTGAAGTGACGAGAAGTTAAGTTGAGAAACCCATTTACGATCAAGTAGTTCATCATCAATCACTGGAGAATCGTCATCATTGACCCTAGATGTATCAGCCATGTATTCCACAAATCGATTCTTCAACCTTCCAGCTTCCTTTGGGCAAAGTCCAGAATAAGATAAACAAGCGACTGTAGATTCCAATAATGGTCTCAACTCTGATCTAGTTTGTAATTTGATCGGCTTCATCTTGTGCAATTGATCTAAAATATGTTCAAAAGCTGTTATCTCAAGTTGAGATCTCCAACGATTCCAAACCAAACGAAACAATTTCATCGTTTTTTCTACATTACCAGGTGTAGGACGTCTACGAGCAAATCGTTCAATCATCTTTGTGATTTGTGATGGAAAAATTCTTTGATGCTGTCTTTCTTCCGTAAGTTTCAAAAAATGTCCAACCAATGAAACATCGGCCATGTGTATAGCTTTAGTTTTAAGAGCTTTGAAGAAAATCCCAGATGAATCATAACCAGAAGAAGAAATATGTTGATATAATTCGGCTCCTAATTCTGGATGAGTCGATAAAGCTTTATCCAATAATCTTTTTAAATTCATAGTAGGTAAAGCACCAAGACTAGTGATATAACCGTATCTAGACATAGATTGAAAGACTATCAAAGCTAATTCTAATTCATTCCATCTCATCAACCAACGCATCAATCGAAATGCTTCAACTGACTTTCCAGGATGCGATTCGAATTTTTTCTTTGCATCTGGACAAAACATTCTGATCATCTTATCTCGAGGGAATAAACTAAAAACTGATATTTGTAAAAATTTGCTTCGCTTTTGATGATGTTTGATGTTTTTCGCTGATTGGTATATAGCTCGTAACATGATATCATCCAATTCGGATGCAGGTACAAATCCATTGTTTAACATATTTTCCCTCATGTTCAAAGCTTCCTGGAAATCAGAATCTATGTCTTCCTCCGATAGGTCAGCCCAGTGCCTGCGATCAATGATGGCTTGAATTGCATGAGTGAAGATCGCGAGATTCAAAGGTTGATTCGAGTTTTTGTGGAGTTCTTGATCGGCAAGTTCTGATGCACGCTGTACTCTGCCATTCTGTGCCTCGACAAGAGAAATTTGTTGATGTAGCCAACGTGCAGCTTTCGGGTGATCCACTCGTGAGTGAAGATGAATGACTGAATCCCACTCAGACTTGGATAGATACATTCTTCTCAAAAGGCGAGACAAAAAGTGTTGATCAGGGTATAGATCACCTTTGGTGATCATTCGGATAGCTAATTTGAGACCGCTCATTCGGTGATGAATCTTATTTCGAAGGACAATCATTATCATGGTGCCCGTTTCGATCCCAGCTGAATCAGGAAACGAGCTCGTATTAGGGTCTTCATTTCTGTCACAAGCTTGTCTTCGACCGATCAAATAAGCATAATAGATCTTTCTCATCATTTTTAAAGGTTGTCCGGGTTGATGAAACAGAGCCAAAAATCTAGCATATAGACCAAGTACACGGAATGGGATAGCATCGGCCAGGTCATCGGAAGTAGTATTGGTAACATCATCGAGTTTAGGCAACCGACAAATGATTTCGGAAATACGGTTTTGAGCCTCGATCAGTTGGGTTTGATGATCTGAATCAACTGTGGCTGTATTAGAATCGTCGCCGTTGCGCAAACGGGAGGCAGCAGCGTGGATTGAAACTTCAAGTTGTCGGATGAGTTGATCGTGCGAAAATCTTCGGCCAAATGAGTTGAAGAAACCTTCGATTTTTGAAATGCGCACATCTCTAGAAGTTGCAGGATATGAACCCTCGTATGCTGCCAGGTCAAATAGAGAATTGTATAGTCGACTAGAAAGCTTAGACTTCCTACGAGGTGATAGTTTTTCGAAGCAGCTGACAGCGAGCTCGAAGTCCCGATTTGAAATGGCAGTGGTCAAGTCTTGGGCAGATTCTGTGATCGGTCCATCGGCCCATGGCTTTGTCTTCGATCGGAGTAGGTGCGGTGGTGTTGCCCGATCGAAGAAAGTCGGTTTGGCGGTTGCCTGGGATGTGAATCAAGTCGATTCAGTGACCAAAAGGAAACAGACGTGTTGCAAAATAAAACTGACAAATGAACTTGTCCCAGAGCTTTGAGGTTCCACGGGAATGGCTGAAGTTCGAAACGTAGCGCGCTCAGAGCTCTCCCCGTCTTGAAGTAAACCAGAGATAGCGCAGCAACTTCCCGACTGCATCTGAAGGGCTTTAGAATAGTTCCGTTCCAGTGTTCTTAAGTCCTGATGATTTCGATTGCCAAGCGGATGCAGAGAGAACATAGCACTGGCACCCAATAGATGTGTTTTCCTGCCTCTTGTCTCGGTATGAAAAGGTAAAAGACATGCTGCAGGCGAAGAAAGAAGAGCTGATGAACCAGAGAGTGGAAAGTTGACCTGATTAGGCTGTGAGGCAATGATTTTGTGAGGATGGGTCCACTTCCAAGTCGGCTTCATACCCTCTGAGACAAAATATCAATGTGAATGTTGATTGCTTTTAGCAGCATTAATCGTGATTAGTTCTAACACATTCGTCGTGAGTTTGATTGTTGACCAGTTGAGTTCCTTTCTGGTTCTCGAAGTCGTTGATCCAAAATGTTGGAAACCTTTTTCACTTTTTTGATCTTGTCCCGAAGAATCTCGGTACAATCCTAGTACCCGATCCGAGACCGCAGCCCAGCTCAGGGATGCGAGTTTACTCTCTAGCCCCGAGATCAAACGGGTAGCGTGCCAGGTCTATCAAACTCATCGATTTGTTTCCTCTGGATTGCAGAGGCTTTCCAGCCTGCTAAAAGGTAAGCCACATGTCAAGTCAGTCTATCAAGAAAAATCATAGGGATAAAATGATATGTATGTGTGATCTGGTACAAAACTGGTCCAGAGAGGTTTCTCACTGGTGATATGCGAACAATCTTTTGGAAACAAATGCAAGAGCCCAAGCATGGGGAGATATCCTTCTTGCTTGAATATACCTTATGTGTTAGGGATTCTTAATTTTGCTTGCACTATATGCTTTTTCAACTCAACAATATGCAGGATACCACTACGTCTTTGTTTGAACCTGGTCCTGTGGCTGATTTGATATCCTTACTAGTGGGCTTAGCCTATAGATTCCGAAAGACTGGACTTGATAGATTTTTTTTACAAAAAAAGCGCATTGCAATATGATCAAACCAAATAGATACAAAGTTCAACCATGGTCACAAGGATTGATAACATCCTTCAATTTTGGAAACGTGACCCCTTCCAAAACTTCATCAATACCAGCCTTACGAGCTTCATCCAATTCAGCCTGATTTTTGACCAAAACCATTCCTGCACCTACACCAAGACTATTAATCGATATACCGGTTGATAAAGAAGACTCTCGTGATCGAGGAATCAAGATCATATATTTGGTTGACATCAAAAAGTTATATGATAGTTCTTGAGGTCGGATCTGAGACGAGTTCTCCTCGGAAGCCAGGTGACGAAGATGATCAATCATTGAATCTAACATAGTCATGAAGAATGTTCCAAGTGTAGATTCCGTCTCCTTGTCGTCAGGTTTTGAGCTTATGCTTGATGGAATTGCGCAAATAAAATGTGCATATCCTAGCTCTTTTACATTGTAGACGTCACCTAAGGAACAAGAAAGAAGATCAATACCATATGAACTTGTCAGCTAAATCATTATAATCTTGATCAGTTGAACAGAGTTGAACTCGCCTAACTTCGCAGGGGCCGAGCGCGCGATAAGCTCTCCAAACTTATTTTCACCAGCCTGAGCAGGGATGAATTGGAAGCTGGTCAAGTTTTAAGGGTCAGTACTCGCACGTTCGGATAATGCATGTATTTCATAACGTACTGCTTGTGGGGTTGACTGATCCATAAATCAAGGGGTATGAGATGGGTCATAAGTTCCGATCTCAAGTCGCCATATCGTTTGAGTGATATGCCAAAAGAGTTTATCAACTTACGATGCCCCGCTGTTTGGACCACAATTGTAGAAAGCCAGCCATTCGGAAGTAGGATTGGAAACAAGGGCCTGTTGAAGCAGGACATAAATAGCTAATAGATCTTCGGGTGTTGGGGGAGTCTTCTGAGATTTATATTCTGAACGCAAAGCAGGCAGGTGATATTCATCAGGATGAACCGAGAAAGGGGTTCGTGTTCTCATCACAATTTCGGCTAACCTTTGGTCACTAAAAGGAAATGACGAGAGACCACACAGAACTTATTTAGCAAAACCACATAGCCCTCTTCTCCTTCGGTATCCTCAGATTGAGAAATCAACAGTTCGGGAATGTAAGGAGGAGCAAACGGATCGACCGTAGGTACTTCGGAAGATGATATCGAAACCGGCTTCTTTGCCAACGAAGGTGCATACCTTATCTCACACTGATCAACAGAAAATAAATAGTTGATCTTAGAAATCTTACAATTCTATTCCACTGGGAATTGAAGCCTTTGAAAATACCAACCGAGACACCTGCCCGTGAGTCAAGATGGAAAACCTCGGTGGGTATAAAAACCAACTTGTTTGACTCTAGCGCACTCTCGTGTCTGTGCTGCAAATCGCTGATAAAATTAGGAAACTTCATGGTGAAGCAGGTGAAGCGATGGGTAAAGAAGGAATTGGGTGTATGCGGTTGGTCGAAAGGGCGATCATCCCAACAAACCAGTGAAAACCCTTATAACCCCATACCTTTATACACCGTGCGACCGGTTTTAGGCCATGATATGTCGAAAAAGTCAGAGGGGCGCGTGAGTTCAACGTCGATCCCGCATCTTTGGTGATGGTGCGGGGACATCGCCCTTGCCAAATTGACACAAAAGTTGCAAGGTGTTGTTGATCTTCATACTCTTTGATAGTGGGTCATCTATTGACGATGATCAAAAGTTGGGAAATTTCCCCAACTCTGATTCCTCTCCTCGGTAGCAGATTAGTCCCTCATAAGATGGACTTGGCTTTCTGTTGCCTGTCAGACATCTCTTGAATTTATGTGTTTGGTCAGGCATTCAAGTGACAGTGGTTGGTATCGCCTTCGGCTTTGTTGATATAGCCTGACTCGAGGGGGCGTGCATACACACTCTCTGTCGTTCCTCCACAACTGCGAAGATGGACACGTAGCACCGGTGATGTGAGACCGGTAGTCGTGAAAGACGCAAGCAAAGTTTACTCCTAATTAATCATATTGAACTCTCTCCGGGTTTCACTCACCTTGACAATCTTGACAGTTTTGTCCCCCCTTTTCAAGACTTTGAACTACAAGAGCTGGAACCTTTCACTACTCCCTTTATTGGATCCGAAGGCCAGATTGTCAGCGCCTCCAAAGAATTGTCCAAAAGCCTTGACAGACTAACCAATTAAGAAGGTCAAGAAGCAATGAAAGCAGTTCAAAATGTTCACGGCGTGCAGATTTTCTAATGATGTGCCAGTTTGCTTCGAGAGGTGATGCAGCACAAGTTTCCAGCAAGAGACACGTTTTGACAGAAGCTGACACACATTGCTTGTCCGTGACACTATTTGTTACTCTGCGGTTGTGGCACCTCAGAAGCAGCACCCTGAGCGTCAACACAGGCTGAATTGGATGCATAATATACACCAATCTCAGAAGCACTCTGTCAATTCCACTTACCCCAATATCTGAAGACTCCCTTGTCCCAGCAATTACCCACCTTCAGTGGCTGATCCCACGTGGAAGAACCCCTGGACTTCGACATTTGAACTCCACCAGTCATAAGCCGCTATGTTGTTTGTTGTGTGGTATTATATGCTTGTTTCAAGGACTCTGGGTTCAATCATAAAATCTCATTTGGGATTTCACGAAGGCGGTCTTGAAGATATTCGTGACGCAGGCACGCGGATCCAATCGACACATGGAAGTCCAAGCTGGTGGACTGATGATTTCCCCAGAATGACACTTGAAGATAAAACCAAAAGATTGAAATCAATTCAGATTTTCGAAACATTAAACAAAAAAAATAAGTGTGACCCGGCACCCACGAGATGGAAAGAATTCAAAGCAGCGCTAGCAGAAATCTTCATACCGCCAGATCTCGATGATCTTGTCATTCTTTCTGTTACGCCTCCAAAACGTCATAGAGGTGTGAGTAGGCTAGTCAAAGAAATGCCTGGCTTGATTAGATGGCATGAGGAAGGTGTACAAGTTTGGATGGAAGGATCCCCACTGGACCAGCTTGTAGTCATTACACTTGAAGCGTTGCAAGAAGACTATTTGTCAATATCCGAGCGACTGTGGGCGTTGAAGGTTTTGCGGTGCACTCAATCCTATCTTCCGGGAGGAGATCTGAAACCTATCAGGTCGAACCCGCGTACGGGACCCGTTTGTCGAGGAGCATTAGAGCTCTTTTTGACTGAGGGTACGTCAACTGGATTCTCTACTTCTTTGTTACTTCCTTGAAATTTAAACACTCAAAAATCACCTCATAATCGCGTCGACTAGGATTGGAGCTCACACTTGTAAAAAAGCCAAAAAATTACAACTTACATGAAGGTAAGTCTGGAAATCTGCACTTGATTTTATGTGATGTGAATGGCACATATTGATTTACCTCTGTCTGAAGTTATTGAAAGGGTTAAACTCATAATGAACATCAGAAACCACTTTGAAGATTTTGAAAAAGTTGACTTCACTTCCAACTTCATTGAGATATACGATTCATTACTTCAAACAAAGAGTGCCTCTGGCAAAGAAACCTTACATTGGACAGCCTTGAGATGTATGCAGCACATGGTGATTCAATTCTCACAGAAGGAAACAGATTGCGTGTTTCATATACTTAATCATATCTCAAGATTTGATGCCGCTTGCAGAGATCGCATACGTTATCACGTTGCACAGAATGATCACTTTGGGAAAATCCATCAAGCCATGTTCAACAGCTTCAAGTACCAAGCGGTAGTGCGGCCCAGCGTTCAAGAGTACCTTTCACGTCAAGACATGGATTGCTATGTTGGCAATCTTCTTTTGCCTGTTGTAGGCCTTTCATTAATTGGATTGGAGCACATCAAACACATCATCGCATCTTTTAAAGCTCAAGAGACTGCACTGAAAGATAAAACAGCTGAACTATACGGCCTGGATCCTCATAAAGCCCAAAAGTATCGTGAAGACCAAGAATTCGTCATTGGAATCCTTCATAAAGTAAGACCTTATGTTTACGGTCTCGAAGAGCTCCTTGATAGTGCAATGCCCAAACCCAGTGAGTCTCTTCTACATTCTCAGATGCGATATCCTACAAATAGCCTTGGCAGGTGGCCTCCAAAACATATCTTGGATTGTTGGGTATTTGCCAAGGCTATCTACACTGGAAGGAAATTCCATGGTACCCAATTCCTATCTTATGAAGACGGCCGGATCAAGATAATATCAACACTCAGAATGATTTACCTTCCAGTTTTTATTGAATATTTTGCTGAAACGGTTTTGCTCAAAATCTCTAGAAGACAACATACAGGTCAATATGAATCACGTATTTGCCGAAAACACCAATATTGAGGTTTGTTCTATATGTCTGGATGACTTTCTCCGCGGTCAAAGGGTGATCAAGTTAAAATGCTCTAAGCCTCACAAGTTTCATGAACAGTGTATCAATGTAAGTTTCTAAATTCTGATTGTGTATTGAGTTAAACTTAATCCTCAATGACTGATTGATATCCATGGGTTGACTGCTTACGTGAATTTAGGCACATATCATAACTTCTGAAACCAATGGTGCAGATGTGTTGTGTCCTTCATGCCGTCGACATATTCATCTCCCCATTCCAATCAGCCAACATACATTTGAATGAACATATCCCTCATTTCTTAGATGCAATTCCAGGGTCTCTCTCTGATATGTCACTCTGACACCATGAAATCTACATGGCATGGTGTAATGCGCTGTAAATTGACAAGAGAAATTTCACTTTCATACATCCTTGTACCACGTCTGGAGACTATGAGTAATATCTCTGTGCATGATAATTTAACATGGTGTAGTGTCCGATCAAGCTAAGGCCTTGATACACTGCTTACTCTAAAGTTATCAGGCTCCGTTTCACTCTCATGTAACAATTTATCAGAAGTGATGGAGATACACTAGAAAGTACAATTATTGGCAATAGGTAGAACTAGGACAATAAAGAAAAGTTCATGAAAAGTACTAAATAATATAAAGTTACAGCGTATTACATTCTTTGGAAAGTTTCGTCATCGGCGCCGGTTACATATTTTGGCGTTTCAATCCAACAAGAGTTTGATTCTGCAAGAACCCCAAATCGTATCCACGTCCTTCTTGATAAGTTCTTCCGAACGATATGCCCGAATGGGATCATACCGAGTCCGCGGAGAATATGAGCTACACAGGTTCAAAACCAAAAGCTTAGGCCATGTACATGTAAACAAAAGATGCTTCACCAATGACCATTGTTCCTCATCAAAAGCATGAGAATATTTGATTGTTTCTAAATTTTTACAGCCTTTGAAGCTTACAAAGAAATTGAAGCTCGATTCTAGGTCGAGTTGTTTGAGAGACGGGAGATCAATTTGACCGTTCACTTCTGAATATTCTCCGCGATGAAACACGATCTTCAGTTGAGTCAAAAAGGGAGCAGAACCGCTGAGTAGCTTTTGCACCATAGCAGGGGTCAATCCGATACAGGAATAGATGTCAAGGGTTGTAAGCCGTTGAGACCAAGAGCTCAGAGTCCAAGTTTGGTCTTTGCAAGTGACAGATTCGAGACTTAATTTCTGAAGGTTCTGATACTGGGCCAGATTCCATCCGAGGGATTCTTTTATAGATGATTTTTGAAGAAATTCAAACCCGCAGACTTCTAATGATAACAGAGAAGGTAATTTTTTGAGAATGTCAATCACGAATTCGCCTGGATGACCTTGGTATCCGAAGTCCCTTACTCGTAGATTTTGAAGTTGAGGAACAAGTCCGAATAGACCTTTCAAGCGGCATGTGCAGGAAGATGACGGACTTGAGATATAAGAATTCTCTGGAATACTAATCGCTACCGAATCTAGACGAGGACAGGCTGTGAAAATATTTTCAATGTTTACCAGTCCAATCCCAAATCTCCCCATTGACACCAATTCTTCTAATCTGCCGCTTGGAGATGTATTATCGTAAGTACTCCTTTCATTTTCTGAAAAATGTCCATCGTTGATAAGAGATGAGTCTTCTAACAAGAACACGAAAGATTTGACTAGGTTGCCATGTTTCAAGAGAATATCTTCTGTCCAGAGTGACATAGGAGCAGGCAACGAGGTCGGAAATTTGATGTTCTGATAGATTTGATAAAGTTAGCTTACGTGCAAAGTGGAATTCATGCACAAAATATTCATACCTGCCACATTTTATGAAGACAGAGTCTGTGAAACCTTCTATTCACCACCGCCAGGCTTTGAAAAGTAGTGAGAGGCGGTGGATCACGGCGCGTCTTATCTTTCCCCGAAATCTGTAGGTGGTGATCCTCGTCTTTCCTAATCCGCATAGAACTTATCTCTTGGGTAGAATAGAGGTAAACGATGTTCACAATGCTTTCTAAGATCTCTGGTGGAAGATTGGTGTGGTTCATGATGCACTGAGGCGAACGATCTGATTGGAATCGACCGGCCAAGACTTGAAAGGCATCTCCAGCAGATCCATCAATGTCAATCTCCTGTTGAAGTTCTTTATCGATTGACCAGAATATAAGATTGAGAACTGCTCGGTTTACTTTGAGATCGTGCTTGTGTAAGTCGTGTGAGAGGTAGTCTGATGCGCCAGAAATGTTGTTTATCATGACTTTCAATTCTCGTTCCCATAGACTAAAGTTATCGCCATTCTTCTTTAGCTGAGTCAAATCCTTTGCGATACTAGGAATTCTACATAAAAATTCGCGGCTAAGAGGTTCGCTTGAGCTCCCAGATTTAGAATGCTTGGAGGAAGATCGAGCGTCCATAACGCTTCTGTTCACTATGTCACCTTCGATAATGTGAAACCAAGACAAGTTATGACGAAGTGCGAGAACGAGATGGATTGGGTTGTCAAAGGGAACTAAACGGTTAAACGTTTGGAGCTCCTTTTGGTTCGTGGACTGTGTCCGTAGCTTAACAAAGCCCTTGACTCACTGAATTTTAGAAACCTTTTGTACCTTTTGTACGCGATCCTGCTTTTGTACGCGGACTTACGAATTGAGAGAAAACTGTGTTGGCTTTCCTGCATGATTCATGAGAAGACATTTGCGTATAACTTCGATTGTGAATCTAAGCTCAACAAATTTCCAGTGTCGCAGACATCCTGAGCCAAAAATGAAACCATATGAATGCGTCAACTCCGATTGCGTTTCTTGAACCACATAGACCTGCTTGACATTTGAGCTGAAAACTTCAATGCATAGAAACACATCTCTGAGACTGAGGTGATAAGAGATACAAGAAAAGAGATTGGTATGGGTCAAGTGACCAAGGTGTATGGATAGTACATTGACAAAGGAAAAAGGGTGAACAACTAAAACAAAGGGAACAAGATCTTGAAAAACAATCAAC
>KZ147004.1:0-13970 GCA_002157085.1 Melampsora occidentalis | reverse complement strand
AACCCACAGCAAACAAGAACTTCCATCGATTCCCCCTAGGCTCAGAGTCATACATAAGTTCATTTCAATCCACACTGCATCAACAGTAACAGTAACTGTAACATAAAAAACAACAAATCTCTACAAATCACAAAAAAATGTTCATCAATTTCCTTTCATCCAAAACCTTTCAACTTCATACAAATAAAATACAATTTCATTTTTTTCCCCATCAATCTCAGCCCACAAAATTCCTCAAGCTTTTAATTTAGTGAAATCTAATTGAAATCTTCTAACTGCTCCATCTGCTCCACAAGAAACAATCAATGGATTCTTCTCATCCCCATTTTTATTTTCCCATCCTACCATTGTAGTTCCACCTACATGAGCATTCTACAAAAAAAAAGAAAACAAAGTCTCATCAATGAAAAATATTAACAAAACCCCAAACCCCAAAAGAATGTGAAGTAAAAAGAATGACAAACCTTAATTGCAATCTTCCTCATCGGTTTTTCCAAATACCAAATAAAGATATTCGTATCCAATCCACCCGAAACCAAACACTTTCCATCCGAATTCCAATCCAAACTAAAAACTTTTCCAGTATGCCAACACCATTGATTACTGATCCTAACCTTGAAAGATTCATTTAATTCAATCACCATGATCTTTCCAGAATCATCACCACTTGCCAATACCTTTCCAGCCGGATCGTTTGACATGATACTTATGGATGATTTATGTAATTCCAAGGTTTTGTGATGTGTTAACGTATTTGATGCATATTTATAGATATGTACTTTTCCATCCTATGTAATTATTGGTGATCAAAAGGATAAGAGTATTGATGAGGTCCCACGTTGTGGTCAATTAAACAGCTACAAAAAAACTTACAGTGGATCCGATTGCAGCATGATCAGCAGTGAAGGCGCATGCTGTCGCTGAGAAATCAAGTGGGATGGTGACCAAGGCATTCCCATCGCTCACTAACCTCGCTTCTTTAGAAGTGACCACTAATGCAATATCATCAACTGTCGGACGAGTTGAGATGGCTTTGGGTTGCTCAGGCAAAGGTAAGATCGCCGTAGAACTATCAATCAATGTATGAAAAAGAACAAAGTGGTAAACAATCAAGTCTATGATTATCACTCTCTACAGCTTGGAAGACTTGCTCACTGACCTATATTCACCTGATTTCGGATCGACAAACCTGACTTGATCATCTAATCCAATAGAGTATATCTTTGATTTTGATGGCGAGATGGAAATGAGATTAGACCCATTAGATTTCCCAACAAGTTCACAACGTCCTTCATCTGAATACTTCACCACTCTTCCAGAATGATCACCAGCATACAATTCATTAGAACTCTTAGTAGCAGAAATGATACCTTTTTGTACACCCTTTTGAAATCAATCATGAACAATATCAACAAGAAGTCTTTGAAACCAACAAAAATGAAATGAAATGATCTTACATAGATGATTTTCACTGGATTGGGATCACGTTCGTCTATGACTGTCAGATCTCCATTATAAGATAATGAACAAAACCGATGATCATCCACCCAAGTTCCACCCACTTGTTGTTGTTCAGGTCCCGGACTCTTTGCAATCGTCCAAGTCCTAACCCCCCCACCAGAAAAACATTTCAGAAACTAAACTGATACCTCATCAAACCAAAAAAAAACCACTCAACTTTACGTGTTTTTGTTTTTCAGTATCCCATAATTTCACCGTCCCATCAGCAGAAAACGAAGTCAAACTAGTAGCCTTAGACTTTGCCCAACTGATCGAAAAAACAGATCCTGTATGCGGCGCATCTGAGCTGATTTCATGGATCATTTCGCCTGTGCTACCGTTATATAAGAAGATCTTGGAATCGGAACCTGAGGATGCAAAGAATTGATCGTCGGATGAGTATTCTACTGATTGGATAAACTTGGTGTGAGTCTTGATCGTCTTGTCGTATTTGTAGGGGACTCCTTGAAAGAAACTTGTGGTTAGGTATTGAGAGGGAGTCAATTGAGTTTTTTTTCCAAAAGTGGCTTGGGGATAAGGCATTTTCTTTGGCTCACGCTAAAGTGGTATCATCACTCGCAGTTCTGTATAGATTAAACACCACAACAAAAGGTTTATATAAGCTATGAAGCACTTGTGGTGTGTCTTGGAAAGACGAAAAGTTGGAGGAGAACATTACACTGCACGATACGGTCTTGAAGCTTTCATACAAACTGCTCTTACAGTCTTTGAATGACCACCGATTTCTCCTACTGAATTACCACCATCGATCGTAAATCTAATAAACCAAACAACAAGATTTCAGCTACCTTTCTTGGGACCAGAAAAGCCTAATAAAAGCTAAGAGCTTGGTATAGAATTCTGTGCTTTTTTGTGCTGGACTTACGCATGTCCATATCTTTCTCTACCTTCACCAACTGCAATAATCCGTTTCCCACCATTCTCATTATCCCAAGCTAAATCATTAATCCTACCAGCAATAGCTTTACTGAACCATTCCCATAGGTCCAAAAGTCACAATTAGTCAAATTTTATTAAAAAAAACACAAGGAAAGCTTAACATACACTTCGACTTTCAACACTTGATCTTCACCCACAACATCCCATACTCTAACCCCACCCGTCACATCACCCGAAGCAATATAATTTCCAGACGGCGAAAACTTGGCAACTGTAGTTTGATGTATATGACCCGTGTAAGATACCGAATCTAAAGTATCTAAATTTTTTATAAACACTGAACGTCCTGAGGCAAAGGTGATTGAAGATTTGTAGTTTGAGGAGAGTTTGGTGGAGGTTCCTCGTTCGCCTGTTGATGGGTTTGGGGACCAGAGAGTGATGGGTTTGAATTCTTGGGTCATTTTCTGTGTTTTTGTTTGATTGATTTGGTTTGTGATTTCAAGAACTTGTTGAGTTCTTCGTGTCTGTTGTAGTGTTGTTGTTTGCTGAGATTGCTTTGAGTTCTCTGAGTCGATCACTCATTCTCAGCTTAACCGTTTATCTCGATCAATAACCCGAGCTTCGGATATCAGCCTGAGACCCCGCCAGAGTCCAGACATCAAGGCCCGGTCCACATACAAAATCGAGTTCTTAAATCGGAAGCCCACTCGGAGCAAAACTTCTTTGCATCACCAAACCAGGACCACAAGACTGTTCTCACTCAAGAAGACCATTGACGCCATGCAGGTTCAACTCAAACCACCTAAACCAAACACAGTGACTATTGACTATGAAGAACCTTACACTCTAAAGGCAATCAAAACTGCTATCAACAACAAATTACCTCAACTAGAAATCATAGAGAAATCTGATCAAATCGAAATTGGAGCCATACAAATATCAGATTATGATCAAATTGATTGGGAACATGTTCAAAACTTTCCAAAAGAAGTGATCGTAAATGCTTATCCAATCAGAAAGGTCAAAGTCTTTCTTTACATTTGATTCAGATACCTAAAGATATATATAGATATCAAACTGATCTTTTGTTTGATTTTGTTGATTTATCTTGGATCTCTTTTTAAAAATCCAGGATCGACTGACGAATTCCAAATTACTTTGATGATTAGGCTTTAATTCGAAAGAATTATTTATCAAAAACTTTACATTTTTATTTTAATGAATTTATTCCTTATACATGGAGATTTGAATTAGCTTATTTTGATGAATTAGATGAATTATTCTTAGATGAATTATATGATTTGAATCAAATCTTATTACAAAATCAAACAGTTCAAGAATGGTTCATTTTGAAACCAGCGTTGGCTGAACGAGGTCAAGGGATTAGGTTGTTTAATTCGATTGAAGGCTTAGAGAATATATTCAAAGAGTTTGATCAGGAAGAAGAAGAAGACGAAGAAGAGGATCATACTGGGGTTTCGTCTTCGAAAATGAGACATTGGGTGATCCAAGTATGCACTCTTTGAGCTGCTTTCTTCTTACATCACCACTGACTGATTTTCTTTCATCAATCACCCAGAAGTATATCTCTAATCCGCTTTTGGTTGGACCGGCTGATGTACCAATTCCTGAACGTCGTAAACATCATCTACGAGTTTATGTACTAGCAGTGGGGGCATTAAGGTTCATGTTCCTTTACTTCTATCATCAAGATACACCTGAGATCCGACGTCACTAACAAACCGCAACCCATTGCAGTGTTTACGTCTACAAAGACATCCTAGCCCTCTTCGCCCCAACCCCATACGTCCATCCAGCCCCCGAAAGCCTAAACCTATCCTCCCACTTAACCAACACATGTCTACAAAGCCCAGAAGCCCAAACCACCACCGTCAAACTTTTGTCAACTATTGCTCAGGAATGGAATGGAATTGATGTGGAATCGATCGAACAACAAATTGATGGAATTGTTGGAAAAAGTTTTTTGGCTGCAAATAAAGAACCGATTAATTTTCAGATTAGGAAGAATTGTTGGGAAGTTTATGGGTTTGATTTCTTAGTTGATGATCAAATGAAAGTTTGGTTACTTGAAGTTAATGCTGTAAGTCTCTCTTCTTCTTCTTCTTATCAAATCTTTAAACCAAACCAAACCAAACTAAACTAAATGACTTTTTCTTTTTTGGGATTGCTTGGTTTGGAATAGTGTCCGGATTTTAAACAAACAGGTGCGGATTTATCGAAGACGATTTTAGGATTGTTTGAAGGAGCATTAGAGATTGCTGTTAAACCTTTTATTGAAAATACTTTGATCAATGAATGGAATATAGAGGATAGAGAAGTTAGGTTCGGGTATAGAAAATGTTTAGAACTGAATCTTTTGGGTGGCATTCAATAGGAATTTCATAAAAGATAGTTACATATATACCGTGCATGATTAGAGAAAAACCTGTGGAGAAATTTAGGTATCTTGTATATAGCTAGTTACTTGTTTACTTCGTGTCATGACTCATACAGTCTTTGGGATTTTTAAAAACTTGAGTATGTGATGCTTGGATGGAACTTTCTTTGTTGGAATTATACATCTCTTAAATGATTGCACAACGATTATATAAATTGAAGCTACAGAACTCTAGGCACGATTCCCAGAAAAGAGATTCAGTAAATCCTCAATACGTGTCATGTTGAGACCCGATACCACAGAGTTAACTTAACAAAGTCCCCTCTCGGTATAAACACAGAGTGAGATCCAAAGTGCCTCATCTTTTTCATCCATAGAAGCTATCATGTAGATAGCTCATTCCTGAGTACACGCGCCAAAGTTGCCAAGTCTGTTCTAGTCACTCTCATAAAGCTTGAACATCAGCCCCATTGGGTAAACATCCAATTTGAGAATGTTGATTTGTTTCTGTTTATGTAGAAAGAAGTTAACCCACTGGATTTGTCAGTTGGTTTGGTAGTGTCAGTTGTTTAGACCATGGAAAAGATTATGAATTTCTTTTTGATGGAATGGAAACGTGTAAATCATCATTGTAGACTACATGCATATTCCAGATGAGATTTGTTAAAGTTTCTCATCCACGCTTTACAACCTACATGTTTAGATTTTTGAAATTTGTTGACCATCGATCCTGGGATTCATCTTGTTTCTTTCCCTAAAAAATCCATGTCTTTTGTTCTGTTTCTTTGTCTTTTTCTTATTTGAATATGTAATAATTCTTTGAGACTTTATGTACAATGTATCAAATGAAAGACGAGAAAACAGGAGAAAACAGTTTTAAAAAGATGGTACATACATAGTCAAGATTGATTCGTGCAAGACATGTGCAAGTTCTGTGCAAGCAATGAATATGTAGAACTTGCATAGAACTTGCACGGATCTTGCATTTCGCACAGATCTTGCGCGTCGTTCTTGCACGGCTCTTGCTAAGTTTGACTACCATAAAATCAAAAAAAAACTTGGATTCGATATGGTTGAACATTAAAGTTGTTTGATTGATTTGAGTCCAAATTTCCTCGCTTAGGTTGGATACAAATCAAATGAGATCAAATTAAACTGAAAAGAGAAAAATTAAAAAAGAAAAGAAGAACCAGATGAGATGATCTGGGTTCATTGTTATAGAAAGAAGAAATCAAATTGGATCACAGATTAAAATCACCCTCAACATATAAACCACACATCTTCCTGTGCCGAACAATTTTTTACGCCCCATCGCCTTTTTGCAATCCTTTATCTGACTTTCTATTCTTTTTAAACCCATTCCTTTATTATTCACACCAAGAGTCTCTTCACATTTTTCTTTCCCTAGAAGTTCTTATCTACGACATCAATCATGTTACTTAACTTCATTCTCATAAACTCGCTCTTACTTTTACTCCAAGTGAATAGTTCTCCAACCAACAGTAATACCAATAACAACATCACACCTTCAAAGAGCACAACCACACCATCAAAGACCCCAACTACGCTCCCGAAGAACTCTACAACTTCATCTACCACACCCACAAAGAGCACAACCACACCTCCAAAGACTACAACTACGCTTCCGAAGAACTCTACAACTTCAGCTACAAAGACTTCTTCAGTGGTTCTTGCCACACCTCAGAAAGCTGCTCCAGAGCCCACTACGCCTGTCACTGGTTTTTTGTGCGCAAATGCAGCTTATCCATTAGCTTATTGTGGTATTGTTAACCAACAAGGTACTATCAGATGTAAGCTCTTTCATCCTCAATCTCTGCTCACCAGAATCACCCAAACCTTATTGATTTTTTTCCTGGTTGATGGGCTTAGCTGTACCTGCTGATATCATCACCATGCACAATGTTACACATTACTCTTGTGATGAAGTCTTTCAAGAAGAAACTTTAGGTGCTTACTGCTGTCAAGTTCAGGTATGTATTCAATCATTCACAAAATACCTTTCATTTTCTTTCTTTGGACGTTTCGGATGTTGATAGTTGTATCATGATTTTTTTTTGGGTTAGCTTAACCAAGGTGCTAAATACTGTAAAGCTGCTGTTATTCAGGTTCTTAATTAAGCTTTCTTCAAGTCAAAGGCTCTCCTTTTTCCAGATGAAAAACATCTTTTATTTCCATCTTTATTTTTGTTTTGTCTCGAAGTTGCTGGTTTTGAAGGGTTTTTCATGGTTCGAATAGGGGAGTTTAATCTAGCTATTTTCTATTTATACCTCGTTTATTGTATATTTTAATTAGCTTCTTTTCATTCATCTCACGTTCAAAACCACTAAAGAAATACAAAGAATATGAGGACAATCGATGATAAATTTTAACAACCCATCCCTTCCAAGAATAGCTTCTTTTGATTCCCCTTTTGGACGTTTGATAATGTGGGTTTGATTATGATTGCTTCAATACACGGAGATATAAGATGATGCCAAGAGAAATAAAATTAATAATAAGTCATCTTTCACACTATAAAGAACAAAAACACAGTGATACAAAGTTTTTGACAAAGCTAATCATAAAATGACAAGAAGAATTCCAATGATGACATATGTCTGATCGATGTTTCTCTTCCAAGACGATTTCTTTTGTCCTATCGATCAGAAGGTCTCAGAGCTTTTCCTAAATCATCACCCAAATATCAATCCAATAAGAAACACCCAACATCAGGCCAAAGAAGTTCCAGACAAGGATGCAAAGAAAAAGCCAAACAGACCTCTAGTTTTGATCGAATAAACAAACCCCGCCAAGATCTCTTGTTCCCGTGAAAGACTAAGACAACCGTTCTGATGTTCCCAATGAGTCCTAGCCAAATTCGAAAGCCGATCTCCCAGCACACCTTCAGCATCATCAAACGCCGTCAAGGATCTCAATTCTTTCAAACTAGGCGCCGGGTTTGGAGGGATTGAAAGAAACGATAAGGATCCGGTGGGGCCTAAGGTTGTCAAGGTCATGGGGCCTAATGGTTTATGATGGGAGGGTTTGGTGGTCGATTTAGCGCTCACTATTGTGCTTGCTTCTTGTTTGATCGGTAGAGTTATCGGCCGGGTGGGGAATAATGCGTGGTCGTAGTTTAGTGAGGTTGGAGAGATTAGGTGATGATATAGTAGGTATCTATGGATTGCTGAGGATGGTAAGGTGGTAAAATCAAACTGATTGGAATTTACAAACCTTAGATCCGTTAGTCTTGTAGGAAAAAACTCATAGGGTGGGAAATTCAAAAACTCAACTGTTGGTCGTGTTAATGGTGATGGATTAGAATTCATTTCGATTGGTTCTTTGGTTTTGGTTTTTTCTATAGAAGTTGCTGCAGCAATTGATCTAACTGTTGTTCCTATACATCAAAAGCACATTATTGAAATTCAAAAAATAAACATCAGCTTCATATTTATTTAAACAATTTGTGTGTTCTTCAAGAAAGAAATGAAGAGTTTGGTTTACCTGTTGGAAGTATCTCTGGACTTATTTCTTCATTTGTTTTGCGTTTCTTATGTGATTGGGTTTGGTTTGAAGTTGACATGTTTTCTTGAAATATCTTGATAGTTGGTTCAGTTGAACTTGGATATTTATCACTTTGTTGTTGTTGTTGTTGAGGAAGCCTTGGATGATGATGAGTTGATTGAGAATTCTGAAAAGTGAAATCGGTGTGTATGTATAGTTACATGTGCACATCTGTTAAGGTCATATGGCGTAGCGTGGATAAAACTAATTTCTGCCACACTTCCGGCTTATGATTCTTATGACCCGACCCTGGGTGTGACAGGCCTTTCCCGGGGCCAATCACTGTCCTGGGTAGACTCAAGGCCCGTAACGTGAATGTCATTCAATGAGATGTAGGCTATGTTCCATGTGTGTATATCATGTGACAGAGCACATCCCACAATCTTGTACATACACATTTTCCAGTGCGCGGAGGTTGACATCCGTCCAAAAAATGGATACCAACAGCGAGAATGATGCCGAAGGATGGAGCGCCGATGAATGGGAAGGTGATGATGATGACCCAATCGTGAAGGTAAGCACTCTGATTCCTTTCTCTTTTTCGATTAATATCTTCATGAACTGAACTTTCGATTCTGCTCAATCTGATTGACTCAGCGAATGCCACTCTTCTTTAGTTCGGGTCCCGATTTTTCATTACCATCATTAGCACATTTCCAACCGATCTTAGAAGAAGAAACGAAAGATTCAAATTCAAATCAAACTAAAGCTGGTCCCAAGAAAATTATTAATCCGTTGACTCTTTTACAATATCCATTCAAACCATATAATCCAACCACACCTCACGTCCTACTTCCACCTTCTTTGAGACCTGAATCAAATCCGAATTCAACCAATGGTCAGATATATGCCAAATTCAAACCTGGTGTTAGACATTTAAATCTTGAAGTTCCTTTAGAAACCAAACTCGGTACAATTGAAGGTCGATTTTCAGATGAAAGAGCAAGAGAATATGCAAAAGGTCTTCCGGAGAAAAAAACCGCCGTTCCGGGAGCTCGGAGTAATGCTTTTGGTAGAGATGATGAACTTGATCCATTAGAAAAAATCACACTTGGATCTACTTTTATACCAGAACAAACGAATTATCTGGTTGGAATCCTTAAGCCCGGTTCGAATCAAGATCAAGATCAATTACATCTTGTTCCTTTAGGTCAGACTTTACAACTTCGACCTTCTTTAGATTATCTAGACCGACTTGCGGCCCTCAATGCTCAAGCTGATAAAGCTGCGAAACGAGAAGAAGGTATCGGTAGTGAATCAGAAGACGATTCTGGGGATGAAGAAACTGAAGAGATGATGAAGAAAAAAGCTCTTGCAAAGAAAAAAACAGAAGCTAATGAAGCTAAGGCGATTCAAGTAGCTGTAGCGGGACCCGGTGATTCAGATAAGCTTGGTGGAGCAAGACCTGGTGCAGGTTTATTTGCGCCTATCAGGGCTGCTGAAGCTGAGATAGCAATTCCACTCACGCACTATCATTGTCACGTTGGTCTTCTTTATTTCAAGCTCTCTCAGTGTTGTGGAGTTACAGCTGATGGGTCTATCGTTCTTCTGTTCAATTCAGACTAAGGAATCAGAAGCTATCGCACAAAAGATGTTCTCAACTGCACGTGACAAGTTGGCGTCCATCTCCTCTTGGCACGAGCTCTTAAAGGTCTAGGTAGAAAAACACGACTCAACACCACTTGAACGCCGATTCCCTCGCTTACCATGGAATCTCGTTGCTCGCATATCTGACACATACTCAGATTGAGTGTTTTGATTATTGCATCTACTTGTTCACCTAACAACTGATAACTGTACACACAATACAAATTGTAATTAACATACCAGTAAATGCAAGTTCGTAATAATTACCTGATTTTGCTTCAAACTGTGGAGCACGTATTCAATACTCATCGCGCGCTTGTCCCTGACACCTCATGTAGCATATTGTAGGCCATGGGCTATTGCTTACAGCATTGGGGTCAAAAAAGGGCGATCAAAGTGTCTCAAATCAATATATGTAGCTTGTTGCCTTCACTCGGAGTGTAGACATACTTGCAACGGAGTATAGTGGAATCATTGTGGAAGGATCTAAGAAATCGAAATATGAGATGGTGGACAAGGTGTTGCTTCAGAGGTCTAGAAGACTTTGCAGCTGAAAGGGCTTCCAGACATGGTTCTTCTCAACATGGATCAGTTCGACTAATCCGGCCATGATGTCAGACTGTAAAAGTGTCGATATCTCTTACAAAACGAGTTAAACTTACAATTACATCTTACAATGTGTATCAAAAGGATATATCACAAGTTGCACCAGTCTAAGATGATCCCAGACTTACAAAAGCAGAAGCATAACTCACACTACTATCGCGAGCTGAGACGCATTGACTTGATTGAGCATAACAAGTGAATTTCAACTTAGCTGGCTCATTGATGTTCTGGAGTGCTCCTAAGAGGACACCGATTGGGTGACGACCACAGATAGTGTTCTTTGTGTGAGAAAGATAACGGCTGAAGTCCGAGTGAGAGAGACTTTCAAGTATCTTGAGCGCTTCGTGGTCTAATGCCTCTATCGATTGGTAGATTGGTGCCACAGGGGGAGATGCACTCGAACTCAATTTGCGAGCCGGTTCGTTTTCTTTGGTCGGATCTTTATAATAAGTGTACGAAAAACGCGAGCCCCTGCCATACATCCGATGTGCGTGCCAGTGGAACAACATTGGTCAGTGGTAAAGTAGAGTCATAGATTTTGGTAATTGGGTCAAACTATCATATATGTTGGAGAGTGGTGACTTACCAGTGACAAAAGTCAGATGAGATGACGAAAAGGTTTTCCGGTGAGAGGAGATAGGGTCGCAATACTTCGCCATAAACAAGTTCTTTCTCGGACGAGATTGATCCTATGAGTATAGGAACAATGGTGATGGTCTGACTGTGATACAAGAAGGTTTAACGACGATGCGCTTATCAGCTATCTTGAACTGAACTTGTGCCTCAAAACTTGATATCACGAACTCTTTGAAAATGTGTCGGACGTAAGGAATATGAAGTTCGATGCTATGTTCGGCCTCGTCAGTTTCAATGTCCATCTCTTCGAAAAGGCCAGATTGCGCCAATTCCGAAGTGACTGAGATGACCGAGCAGAAATATGAAGATCAAAAGATATTGAAAAGAAACTCAGTCTGCCAACAGTGCGACAAAAGAGAAACGAAAAGAAGCAACCTTGTACGTCAATTTCAAGATCGCCTAGAGGAGTCTCGTATGCCTCGCATCCAGACAGAGCGCATCCATCAAGGTAAACATGATGAGATGGACCAAGAATGAAGACACGTTTACTAAGAGGACAAAGAATGACTTCAGTGCACTACACGTTTCCTGGCTTCGATACTCAGCTATTCACATTACAGATGGATCGATGGTCTTATAAGCCCAAGCGGCAGTCGAACCAGAGTACGAATATCCTGCGTGTCTGATGCCGTGAGATTAGGCAGTGAGCAGGTTCACCCCAGCCTAGCGAGAGATAGCAAGTAGGTGAACCCACGGTGCGATCACCGCCTTACAGTTCCTGATCGGCACTGGCATCGCGATCTTCCGCCAGTCTTGCGTCTCCTCTATCGTCTCAGCCTTAGGATGAGCAGCTTCGAGCCATGTGTCGATCTCATTCCTTAGCTTGTTGGCTGAGATTTCCGCAACAGTTCAACGCGGACATCAAGTGGAGATTGAATCGCTGGACTGTAAGGTTATGCCACCCATCAATTGGGATGAAGTGAGATGAACTGACGGGAAGAGGTATACCAGGAGCCAGCGTGAGTAGCAGATCGTTTGACCATGATATGAACAAAACCAAGTTTTTGGAGATAATGAAGCCTAAGGAAATGAGCAAGGATGGAAAGGAAAGTTAACGGAAGAATGTATGCGTGAATAGGTAAATGGCATTAAGGTAGCAAAATTTAGAGGTTTTTGAACGAGAAAACACTTAAATCTAGGTTTATGAGTTTAAAAAAGACTTCCGATCATGACGTCAAGAATGTGCAGGTAATGAATTGCGGATCAACTTGTGAAGACTCACGAGTACGATGAATCCTGACAACGTCTTGTGATTCAAAAGAAACTCAAGCTCACTCACGATGTTATGATAATGGATGTCAGTCAGATTTGAGGGATATGAGCAAGGTGGAGTAGGCAGGTCCATGTCATATGGATATCACCGTTACTGAGCGCAATCTGACTTGCCAGTTTTACAAACGGAGATGTACTGATTTTTCACAATAGCCTCGAATCCTTTTCTCAGACTTGTCCATATGGAGGAACCACCTCGGCAGTGGGGTATCCAATTGCTACATCAGAGCTTTCTTGAAGCCCTCTTCATCATCATCTGTAGATATTGATAAAGCAGGCAATGTCACAAGCAGTGGAGACATTATGTCGCACATTGCTGGCTACGAAGCTTGTTCAAATCCCAGTTATTCTATGAAATCCTAAAGATCTTTACATTCATCTAGAGTCTTGAAGCTTTAGACACTTGAGTTTCCCAACACTTTGTCAGAAACTAGACATCAAACCAAAAGGCTCTACAGAGGACAACTACATACGAAAATGCGAGAGGAAAAATGTATAAAGATAAGACGAGAGAAACTAATAAGCATAAAAAGTGAATGAAACAAGTAAAAAACACCATATGATGCAATCCAAGACCTCATAAATTCATGTACATAAAATCTTACATCATCTGCCAGAACAGTCTCCATGAATTAAGTGTGATTCTATCTATTGACGATGCGCCTGTATGATCAGTACAGCAGCGAACACAGAAATGATGATGGTAAATGGGGCGAGAAATACACATGAAACAAACAGAGTTTTTGATATCAAGCGTTGGAAACGAAGGCTGTGAGACTCGTGGCGTGCACGAGCTGGTGATCCGATTGGGAAGTGGTTTGCAGTAGTCATTTGGCACAGTGTAATTGCTGGGGGTGCACTGACGAGCAAGGACATGGCTAATATGAAGCACGGGTCATTGGTTACGTGTTGATGGGATGTTGGATTGTGGCCGTTTGCAGAGGTCGAAGGGGCGGTGTGAGTGAGTGCAAAAAGAACAGGGATCATAACAAGCGGCGTCAAGAACTGTCGGACTGCGATCCCAATAAGAATTGTGGATCTCTCGGAAGGCGGGCCGGCTGATTGTATGACTTTATTCCAACACGACCGACTTTTTTGCATATTGTGCTCTCTCGTGGACGGTGATTCGTTTTCTGTTTGCGATGTCTGAGTTTCAAGAGGTTTCTCCTCCTCGCTATGAAAATATGCACCTGAGAAATGGGGCCGAGTTCAGAACCGATATTAACCCCAAACCAGAATACAAAGCACAATTCAACTGACCTAAGATTACCAACGTCAAAGGAACCGCGACGTCACCTGCAAACTGCAACGCTCTTCGTTTGCATCGAGATAGTGCATCGGACAATCAGGACACTAATAAATACCATTGTGAGAGTAAGTGGGGCTACAGAAAGAGAGAAACTGACATACCCGCGCACTGGCTTGAGACCAGTCACAAAATCCTGACATTTTGGAATTACAATCACCAGGAAAGCCACAATGGCCGAATAACTGTGAGATAGAATTC
>KZ147002.1:0-12772 GCA_002157085.1 Melampsora occidentalis | reverse complement strand
GAATTATTTTACTTACTTTCAATCTGTTTATTGCCTTATCGTGCAACGCTGCAAACAATTCGACTCATTTTTTGGCAGCCCAATTAGTTGATTGAACCTTAGCACCTCAATTGACCGTGTAGAAGGCCGATCAAAGGGCAAAATCTTTGAAACGAGCCCAAGGGAGCGCATGCTGTACTAGCCACATCACCAATATCATGTTTAAGAGATCAACCAAGAAGGTTGGTCCAGATACAAAGGAATCAAGAGTTGTCTTGGCATGTTTTTTCTCCTTGTCCATATTTTCCAGGTAGCTGAGAGGAAGGACGACACCTGCAGCGGTGGCTCGATTGCGTTCCTTGCACAATGGTCAGGTTTCATTGCCGTCTTGGTGGCCCCAAAGGCCAGAATACAAGGTCGGCTGTCTTTTATACTTGTTACTACACCAGCAACATCTGTACTCAAGTCCCTAGATGAAAAAAGAAAAAAAAGAAATTTCAATGTCAGTACTCATGCTATGACAGACATAATCAACATAACTGAAAAGAGAGAACTGAAAGAGAAGGTAAATTGAGAATTCTTAGGATAGACTGTACCTTAGGAGGAAAGAAGTACTTGAGGAGGTCTTTCACATTCAGCGATCGACTTTGATTGTAACCAATTTGCTGCTCCCCAACCACCTCGATATCAGAATCTTGAGACAAGTCTACGTCAGCAGGGACTTTGAAGGGCTAAGAAAAGACAAAGAAAAGAGGGAAAGAGGGAAAGTGTTAGAAAGAGAAGAGAAAATTGAAATAAACAAACAAAAAATTGGTTGAATAGAGGAAGTGAAGGTAAGCTTACATCCCCATGGCCTTTCTTTGATTGTTGAGGTGATCAGGGGCCAACCGATGAGGTTGGTGATGCAGACCTGGCTCTTTTGCTAGTGGACGAAAGAGTCTAACAATTAAATAAGATAAGAAACAAAATTAGTTACATCAATCAATGTATCACATCAATCAATGTATCACACAGTAGAATGTGGGACTCACCTTTCCATTTTGAGTTGGTTTGGTTTGGTTTTGTGTTGCCAAACCTTTCTTGGTTTTTTTAGTAGTAGTCTTGGTCTTACCTTTAGTAGTAGTTGGAGGTCGAGGTGAGGCAGTCCGATGGGCAAGAGGTCCGACTCCAGGTGTATCTTCTTCAGGGGTCGTTGAAACGGTAAGAGCCAAACGCGAGTCTTTTGGAGGAACGATAAAGCCTGGCTGAGGGCGAGACGGACTTGGAGGTCAAAGGCTTCGTTTGGTTGGAGCCGTGCTTGGAACCTGAAGAGAAGTTTGAGTGGAACTTTGCAAGGGAGTTTTGGATATCACCATGATGAAATGATGTGATTGAAAAGGTCAGTTGTTATTAAACCTTGGGTGATCTGAGTATCAATAGATTCAGGTTAAAGAAACCAGAAATCTGACTCACCTTATAAGGACTCAAGCCCAATTGAACCACAGCTTGACCGTTGTTGAGTTCGAAGTCGTTTGAAAACGCCCAATACTGACACTATCCATCTTGGATCTGGTTTATGGTGTGGCGCAAAGGCCTGAGATCGAATTGGGTGATACTGGTGGTAATGTATGGTTGTTGAAGTGGGGGAAAGTCAAATACATACCCTGTACCCACTATGTTTGCTCCGCTATATGGCGGAGTAGGACCCCCTGGGCCGGGTTTTGGAGCAAATGCTCCGCTATGAAAATACCCGGCCCCCCATCTCGGTGCGCAGGCTCCGCTATGTAACCCGGAGCCCGTGGCGCACGCAGAAATCACTGCAACATCACTCCGCCACCGCTATAAATAGGGGAGCGGGTCGGGTATTGTCTTTGCAGTGTTACTACACCCTCTTACGCTTGGTACACCTTAACCTTCTTCCTCCTGTGGTGCTGCCGTTGACACTTGCCAAATCATTGTCACCATCAACAACATTCTCTTTCTCTTCTTTGCTGTCCACAGTGGCCCACCCTTTCCGTCCTTTCAACTTTACAGGTTTTGTTGCTGCGACTTCATTTATGGGTTTTGATGCTACTTCATTTTGATCCAAATCAACCACAGGTGCGTCTTCAGTAGCTACCGGTTTGTCTTCTGTCTCTTCCAAAGCTAACTCTTTGGCTGCCAGATATCCTTTGCTTTTCTTGGCCTTAGAAACTATAATGCAAATTAATGAAGAAATAATCAGTGTCAATCAAAGTACTGCTTCAATCAAAGCACTGCTGACCATTGAAAGAGGCACACCTTTTTTCTTCTTCTTTGCCACGAAAGGAGTATCATCCTTGGATTTCACAAAGGCTTGCTTGGCTCTGGGGGCTGTGACACACAAAAGATTAATACATGAAACATACATTTCAATTTCATTTATTCACCTTTGTTTTGCTTTGGTTTTGTTACCACAACAATCAGGAGAAATGATGATAAGTTTAAGAGATTAAGAATACAGGAAATTAAATTTGGAATCTGAAATGGCAGCTCAACTTTTTTGTACTGAGATTGACCATTTCATCTTCTTGGCAGTTTGTTGCCAAAGGAGTTTCTCCATCTGAGTCAAGCACTTGACAAAAGTTGGAGAAACAAACCAATGTGAATGATCACAAATGAAATGAACTCAGAAGAGATAAATTGCTCACTTGCTAACACTTTTTTGTGATTGTCCTGATCCGAAGGAGCCATTTCATCCTCTGAGTCACGCACTTGGAATGATTATTGAAACAACAAAAAGAATCAAATCAAAGCAAAAAATGGGAATAGAATCCAATTGAAAGAAAGCATTGACTCACTGGCCAAAGTGTGATCTTCTCAAAGTAGCATATCTAATCCTTTGGGAAGATCTTCTCCTTCCTTGTCATCTACACCATCTCCTTCATCCAATTGCACACCAGATTGGACTACTTGTGAAAAAGGAACTTCAACTGTGACCTTATTACCCTTGCCCATAGCTCTTGTGATTTTTGCATCTGCATTCTTCACAATGATCAATTCTTCCAGGGTAGGAGCACGGGGATACATTTCCCAGCTTGTATTGCGTTCCTGGCCTCCAATGGTTTTCAGATCAGTAGAGACCAAGGGGGCAAGAACAGCATTAATCATGTTGTTATGGAGCGATACACCTGTCACACCTCCAAAACTCTGGATTACCTTACACCAATAATATTTGTTTCCTCAAAATCTGCAGGCACACATTTCATAAGGAAAACTGTGAAGACCAAGTGAATGAGGCAGATCACATTCTTGTTGCATCTTGAACCCCTCTTTTTCATTGGCTCCCAAATGAAATCCAATTTCTAGGCGGATATGTAGATGAGGAGGGGGGGGGATTGAAGACTAATTGTGATTTCTCATAAAGCTGAGGGACATCCATTGGGTCAATGGCCCCGCAGGTCGGACAGTATTGTGCCAAAAGTGGTCAAATACCGTTTGGAGAAGCCCAAGCCTTGAGAAGTTCTGGTGTTTTGGAGTAGGTGAAAATGATTCTTGTACCCGTGAAATGTTCATGTGAGATTTCAATACAGTTAAGGTGATGAACCTCGTTTGTGACATAAGAGTACCGCAAGCACATGAACTTTCACTTGTGGTCAAGATGAAAGAGTATTTGAGTCATAGGCGGTGACACAGGTGCATCAGGTCAAGTTCCTTTATCAAAAACTCCATTGATGTAGAGATTGGCAGAGTGGAACTGATCAGGTGCAAAGTTCTCAGGGAATCTGGCTTGGATAGCTGTGTGAAGAGAGATTTGGCCAGCAGTCAAGATGCTCTTGATTGATCCTGCCTGACACATATCCCAAGTTAGTCGAGATGAAAGGAAACCCATGAGTTTGGGAAAGATGTGCTCTGATTTGCCTTTAGACCTTCTGTACCAAAGTGCAGTATGCAGTGCATACAAGCACTCTGTCATGACGTTGAGCCCAAACCAGAATTGTCATCCTTGGGCGGTAGNTAGCCACAAATTCTTGGTAGGTTGTGACAGGTTTTTGGTCAACATTTGAAGACCCTTTAGGTCTGCCGAGTTGTTTGTGTCTCTTTGGTTTACCTAGCAAAGCATTGGTAGTGTCTGGTCACCTACCATTGTTCTTGTCACCTCCTCAACGCTTGGTCCACCTTTTGATTGCCCAGCCTAAGACCTGGGCAACCTTCTTGTACTTCTTTGAATTGCCTCCATACTCAATAGATACACCCTTCAGGCAATCTTCATGGTCCCACTCAAAGCTCATGACCAGAGCATATAACTGCAGCAATCTTATTTGGATAGTGTGATTTCCCTCGCTGGTAGGAAACCAAGTGAAATGGTGTTAAAAGAAAGTAAAAATAAAAGAGAAATACAATTAAAAACAAAAGTGAAATATAAGTAAAAAGAAAAGCAAAATAAAAGAAGTAAAAGCACAATGAGTATCATGTAAGACACAAGAAGAAAAAAGAAAAAGAAGAAACAAGACAAGATACATACAATATCATGTAGTAGACTCAATGTAACAATTCCTGAGCATTTGTGGTGGCTGGCATATTGTCACAAAGAACATTGTCATCTATCAGTTTGGGTTGTGATTGGAAGAGCATGGCTTTGACGTCGGCAGTTTGCCACCATTTGATCCACCTTCCAGATGTAGGGAAGTTGTCTTGTAATTTCTTCATTTTTTGGTTGAATTCTTCACCAGTCAGGCCACTTTTCATAAGGCCGTGAGCTTGTTTTTCAAAGTCACTCTGATGTGAAATGTTAGAAAAGAAAACACAAAGGGGAAAGAGAAACAAATATGAGCAATGAAAACCGTAGAGAAGAGAAAAGATGAGAAATTAAATCCATACCTCTTGCTCTCCAGGTATAACAGCATGATTCCTCTCTACCCTGGTAACCTGATTTTGAAAATGCTCATGGCATCCCAAAAGCTTCAATAGTGAAACCGCACAATCCAGCTCGCCAAATACCTCCATGTCGGCCATAATGAACCCGTTCCAACAACCTGCCTTGCCAGTGTATTGCAGTCTTCAGAAGGCAGGTGTTGCATCTGCTTCATGAGAGTAGGGAAGTGAGTAGCGCAGTGTTCTTCAGAGAGGCCTCTTAGCCAAGTGAGTTGAATTGGGACCCATCAACAAAGATCATTGTGGTACATAGATTTCAAAAGGAGGTATCCATTGGCAAAGGATTTGTCATTCACACCAGAAAGAAGCCCTCCCAAATAGATCTGGCCGTCTGATGAGCAAGCTGCCAGTTGATCTTGCATCCATTGAGTTTGAACTGTCATATGCATATTGTGACGTTTGAGGGATTCAGATATAACCCTCAAACCACAACTTGACAGAACACAACAAGAGAGTGAGAGTCAATGACTGGTATTGGCATTTGGAAAAGGTTAAAGAGATTTCCTCCGCCCATATCTCCATGTCTAAAATGAAGTCATCACCTGTTCCAGGGATTTTCTTTGCAGGAATCACACCAGCTTCAACATGAAGCTTCTGGCAATAGTAAGCAGTGCAGTCAATATTACTGAATGCAGGAGGGATCAATGTGACAGTGAAGATTTCATTTGTGCCTGCTGTAGCGCGGCCAACACTTCAAAAATAATACCTTTGTAAGTGTGTGCTCCAAAATTGAGAAAAGAAAAATAATTGACACCCACTTTGTGACGTAATGGGCCAACATCTGGATTGGCAACCATCCTTTGGGCAAAGGTATCCAGTGACAGATTATCTGGCTTTGTCTGGGGAGGCCATTGATGTTGGTGAAAGCCGGAATGCCAAATTATCCCCCATCCGCTGGGTAGATGCCTGTCCAAACAACATAAGGTGTTGAGGCACGTGATGTGACAAAGATACTTGGTGCATTGTGCTGCCGGGAACTTCTGAGGGCTGAGAAGAAATATAAAAGATATAAAGTTGAAAAAAAATGAGAAAGCAAGTTGAAAAGAACCAAAAAAGACAAAGAAAAAAGAGAAAACCAAAAACCAACCTGCTCTGCCATTCCTTTCTCCTAGCGGAGGAAGTGTGTGGCAAGCCAAGCGCATTGAAGGCTATTGCAGACTATCACTCCCAAGCAACTAAATCTAACAGTGCACCAATTGCACCCCTCTTTGATACCTCCACCCAAAGTTGTATGAGCAAAACCAAAGGTTCCTCAGTTGGTTGAGCTCTTCTGCCCAGCTTGGTGTAAAAAGATGGTATTGCTGTTGGGAAGAAAGGGATAACCTTTGTTGTCAAGGGTTGCTTCCTCTTCAGTTAAGTTGGTAAAAGAGGCGTGATCAATTGGAAGGCTGAAAGTCTTTTTGGTAACCCTGACGTCCTCTGTTGAAGACTTTGAAGCAGATGAGGTAGAATTCATCTGAGAGGCTTTTTGACGTTTTGACCTCTCAGACAACTGAGAATGAGATGTAAGGGCGGCAAAGTCAGCTTCCTTAAGTGGTTTGTCCTCTATATCATAAACTTTGTCTTGGTGAAGCTGCTTGTCTTGCCCGTTGAGTATCTGAGCTTCGAAATAGGAATTGTCATACACATCTTCACAGTAAGATTTGTTGTCTGACTTGGAGCAGCTACTCATTTGTAAATAATGATAGAAAAATTGATTATGATTCAATGAATCAAAAAAAATGAATGCCGCCAATAGACAGATGCTTGATCAAGTTATTTAAGAATATTTGATGATTGCTAAAACACAGAACTTTGGGGATTTCTGGACCTAAAAATCTAAATTGAAGATTGCCTTGGAGCATCACCACCAATGCTAGGTAGATGAGAGAAAAAGTCAAAAATTTGACATTTTACCTTATGGACACAAGCCACTGGGTCCTGTAACTTGAAGTTTCTGGACGGCCACCTTGCATTTTTTAATTTTTGTTGTTTAATTTTTGTTGGCTACATGAAGCCAACAAAAATTTAAAAACGCAAGACCAATTTTCATGTGATATCCAACACTTTTGACGTTTTTGTTGGCAATCGAGTTTCAACAACATGAAGCCAACAAAAAATTGCAAAATGCAAGACCAATTTTCACGTAATGGTCAACACTTTTGACGTTCTTATTGACCAATCGAGCTTCAATCAACTTTCTTTCCCACAGGTAGCGCCCAACAGGCTGAGAGAGCCTCACTGTCAAGGTGGTTTTAACCGACACCGGTGGAGATGCTCTTGGTACCTTATATGAATCAATGAATGAGCTGGATCCGTAAACCAAACATGATGGTCATTCTCATGTCAATCATTGAAATTTGGAATGTATCCTTCCTTTTCAGAGTATCCTTCCATTCCTTGGAGTAAGGACTTCAATTGTTTGGATTTTTAACTCGGGATCTCTCCTTTTGACCATTGAAATATTCAAAACTCCCTGAAAACAATGTTGGAGAAAACCAATTCAAAATTGAAAGGGTGAAGACAACATCAATCAATTGATTTGATTGGAAATGAGCTAGCAACATGAATCTTTTTTGAGATTGGAAACAGGCAGTGTGACGTCAATTTGAATATTGCAAAAGTCAACATTGCAGAAATGATGTTGACTTTTGCAAGAAACAGGGAAACCAATACATTGGTACGTCTGTAGCAAAAGTCCAGAATGTGGGAAGTTTTGATACTTTGCCAAGGTAAAAAGTGTCCGGCTGTTATTAATTGGTTATTTTTCTGTATTTTTGTATGTAAATTTCAACATTGTATGTACAGGCAGATACTTTTCCAGTCTACTTTTTACATGCATTTTACTTGCAAACAAAAAAAAGTGGACTTTTCCAATTCCAAACATTAGGGCTCAGAAATTTTTGTTTGGCAAATTCTAGCTGCCCATTTCAAAAATCTTGAGACGGAGTTGAGGATTCAAAACAGTAGCCACCAGGATTCTTTGCAGCGGAATGCCTCCTGTTGGTATTGGCGGAGTTTGGGTAGCATGTGGTTGACCATGTTGCGTTTGGAATTCAATTAGGTTGAGGCCTAGGTTGACTCGAGTGCATTGATAGTACGATGATACTCTGGCAGTACAATACAACCTGATGGGAAATCACCTTCCATGCGTTTAGCCAACACATGAAGAACCTAACAATAAAACACATCAGTTCACAAAAAATTAACATCAGTTGAAAAATTGAATAAAGTTACCTCCAAAACTTGATTCAAAACATCCAGGGCATCCCATTATTCAGGAGTGATGGAGAGACCCTGGTAGTATCAAGTCTCACAATCAAAGGTCATAGACACATTGGTCATCTAAAACAATTGCTGGTCAGTTTTGGATAACAAGAAATTAAAAGTTGAGTAGTCTACTCACATTGCAGGCTAAGCACAATCTATTGGACACATCCAGATTTATGTTCCAGCGTAATCCCCACCCAGGAATGGGCTGAGGTCCCTGGTAGCCAAGCTGGGACAACTTACCTTGAAATTCACCTCAATGTGCACCACTCCAACACAAGAAGTTTTTAAAATCCTCAGCCTCAATCATAAAATCAATTGTCAGTAAGCAGATCAAACAATGAGAGAAAAAAAGGAAACAAGGAAAAGAGGAAGGAAAGTTTTACCTTGTGATACCCAATAACTACAGAGGCCAATTGGTTGTCAATATCATCATCTGAGTCTACTCAGAAGTACATTTGTCCGTATGAGGAGGCATATCATAGTCATCTTCATCTGAACTATATTGAAGGTCTTCATCATTGTTATCAGCTGTTTCAACACAATTGGTTGGAATTGGAATTGACATGATGGGGTTTGAAGCCTTAGATTTTGATGTGTTGCTACCAAGCGTCCTGAGTCCTTCTTTTACCACAAGGCCTAACTTGTGAGAATAACAACATACATGATTAGCGTCTGAATCCCAAAAAAACAGGTTTTCTGCATTGGCAAAAACAGCTTTGAGCTTGACTGCCATGATCATGTTGTTTGAGCCAGATTCTCTAGTTTGAGCTGCTAAGGGTATAAAGGGGGAGTGAACACTAGCTCAAGTCAGTATATGATTTTTATCAATATGAAAGATAAGGGAAACTACTTATCTTATTGTGGAGACCATGCTTCATCAGGAAGTGTGCAACTGGCTGAGCAAGAAGAACATTATGATTATTCCGTGTCACAAGTTTGAGCGTAAGATGAGTGGTTTAATTGGTCCACTTTTTGTCAATGTAACCAGCTGAAACCCCAATAAAGGCATACTTGCTGCATTTTGTAGTCCACACATTGTGGAGTAAACAAAAGCTTGCATTGTTTGCCTGCCTGTCAAATATCAGAGAGAAATGCAAAGGAACATAAGTTGGAAAAAGAGGAAAGAAACAAGAGAGGAAGCGTGTGATGACTTACAGACTTCAGACGCTACTGGCGTGACATCTTAAGTGATATGTCTGTTACAGGCCAAAACATACTTACCAGAGCATAGGCAAGCAAGCCCGCCACTGAGGCTGTTGGAGCAGCTCAACATACCATACAGGTAGAGTACCACAGAAAGAGTTAGAGGGGAACCATACACAGAAACTTCTCATAGATCAAATTTCACCTTGCTTAAGCTTTGACAAATTATGGAAGAGTCAATTCATATCTTTTTGGTACCTAAACTTTGCAATATTTATATTTCTGAAGACTGCTTGACATTTCGACATTGTCAGGACAGAGCAATAATTCACTAAGGGATACATTAAACGTGGTCAAAGCATGTCCAATTGACAAATTTTAGAATACTCTGATGATTATTTATTGAATCACTCAGTGACAAGATATATACTATTAAATGCGCAGGGTGAGGGTTTCTACTGAGTTTATCAAATCCATTATTAACTAACTTCAGAATTGGACTTGGCGGCTGGGTTGCAACACATTGGAGTGCCTGACTCTCCTCATTAAAATACGATTCACTTGGTCCTCACTAAACCAGTAAACAGCCGATGAACCTAACCAAAAGTCTTGTGAATGTGGAGGCATCGTCTGGATGTCAGTATATATATCTAGCTTATACCCATGTTCTTAAAGACCCAACGTCAGCACAAAGTCTAATGCTACCACTTTAACAAATCAACTTGGAAAGGTAGTGTGAGGCACCCAATATGCAAAGTTATCTAGTAGGGAGACAACCTGAGTGGAGCTGTCACAATGGATAAGTGTCGTGTCACTATTGAAATCACCTGGAAACGGGGAAAAACAAAGTGTTAATTTTGCTTCAAATGTGTCTACAAATGGGAACATTACCTAACACAAATTTGACCGAGAATTCCGACAGGACCAAAATGGTTATATTTTCCAGAAAATCAAGATCCATTAAGACTTTCAGCCCTGAGTACTAAACCATAGTACCAATGGGCAACAAAGAATAATAAATAAAACATAAAAATAATGATTACAACTCACGGCTCAGTTTCAAGAGTCAAATTACATATGAATTAGCATATGGAACATGTGTAAACTGATCTAAAAAGGAACTGTGTACGTACGCAGCTTTTAGATGCCTGAGATTACATACATTTCACATATGTAACAGTTATGTAACATAGTAGGAATGCTTATAACTAATAATAACATTACTGTAATACAACATAAACTACAACCACAAATTGCGCATTATGGATATTCCAAAATCCAGAATACTAAAACTTTGAAAATGCAAAAATGAGGATCATCATCACATTACAATTTAACCAACTTTCTTTATCCAATAAATCATTTTCACCAAGTAGATTAAAAGCTTCCCGTAAAAGTGAATTTTACTATCTTATTTGTTATACTGTTACCTTGTTTTTGTGGTTCTGATTTCTCTCTGATACTGTTAATGTTCTAGTACACAGTATTCCCATAGGTGTTGATTACCATTTGTGGAATCAGAGTATTCAGGAGGTAGTCCTTAAGTGCTGCTTGATCTGATTGGGATTTGATCAGATCATAAAACTTTAAAATCTACGTAGCACCTCTGTTAGTCAGAGTTTACAGTACAAAACACTATAGAAGAAACTAGTGTTCTAAATCAATTGATTTCTAGTTAGAAAGATAATTGATTAAGGGAAGTCACTGAAGATTCAGTGTGCTACTTCTACAAAAATCTTTGTAGAAGGTTACGCTCAAATCCCTAGAAAAGCCTTTCTTTAAAGGTCATCTAACTAAAGTCTGTACTTGTTTGTACCAGTACAGACTTTGAAACTTGTTTACCTGTCTTTCAACTCTGTAGATTAAAATATCTACAACTCTCTCACCTTTATTTAGTGATTTACTAGCCCAAAAGAAGCTAGTAGCTCACAAAGACGCCGAGCGCGCAGGTGTAACTGGGGAGTAATTTGAAATGAGTCACAATCTGCAATCTTCAAGTGGAAGAGGTTCCTTTAAGTGTAAATTTTGCCCGTCATGACATAAAAGTAGGGCTCCCTGTTGTTTAACCATTGATTTTGATTTTTTTTTGGCAGAAGCCTAACATTGCAAGGCTGAGACCCACCCATTGATCAATGGTATATCAATCTAAGGGTAGGTCATAAAAATTAAGCCCAATTACAGAAACTGTCCATTTTTCCTATGGTGGTGCATATTACTAAGGCTAACGGAACTGGAACTTATGTCTGACAATTTATAGATACAAGTGTTATTAGGCTGAAAGACATACATTCACATGGACACAGACCTCACGTCGAGGGAGCCAGTTTGAGAGAATGATATGAATATGTGTTGCCTTAGACGTAAATTGTCTCATTGCAATACACCTTGCTCAAGTCTCACTGAGGAAACCGGCTCAAAGTTTGACGGACTAAAGTAAAGGAAACCATATACTGGGTTAAGACCTGAACTCCCATTTCCTACCCCCTTGCAAAACCTAACTCTTGATCTCTTGAAAAATTTATTCTCGCCCTTTCTGTATTGAATTACTTAGCTCCTCTGAGACCACTGGAAATCTTACAACTCACAGGGAGAATCTTGCCCAACTACCTGAAATGAAAGAGTTGAAACTTGAGCACAAGCGTCTGATGTTCCTGAATCCAGGATCTGATAAGCAAGGATCCCATATAAGTTGACCAGAACTGTGGCATCACAATATAGCATGCTTGCATTGTCCACATAACCTATTGAAAATAATTAAATCGGCTGAACCTCTGGGTGAATGTCAATGCTCGCACCTCTATTGAACTCGACTGAAAGGAGTCTTAAAAAATTGAGAGTGTCACTATCAATGGTTCTGCGCCGTACTCTTGCGGACTACACCATTGTATTTGAGAATCTAAATGGACCAATCAAAATTTGAAGTAAAAGGCTTTGTCATATTATGTTAAGAGCCAGCATCATGGTACGCAAAGAATACACTTAGGTTAAGGCCTTTGTCTTTACCGAATTAAGACTGCTACATGGAAGGACGTTAGTAAGAGACATTGCAATCTGGCCTTGATTTAGCAAGTCCCCAAATACTCCTCACTGGCGTCCTTTGCTTATCTTAATGCGACTAAGCCTATACTGTGCTGCTTACTAAACGCGGCACAACTCCAACTGGCAGCAATACTTCTGAATGCAGTGTAGAATATTGGTTTCAGAAGGAGTGGAGGAATGTGTTATGATGTAATTGAGTGAATAAAATTAGGCCCAGCATATGAGGCGTAATACCCAATTACTTGAGGTAGACAGTTTGCCAAGATGAGGGTTGCAGACAGGAGCTTTAGAAATACCAGGGTCACGTAAGAATTGTAAATACCTCATCTCCATACCATTGTACGATTTTAGATTGTAATCTATTCAAGTGGGATTTGAGACTTAATGAAAAATTTTGCTTACATTACCACCGAAATTATAATAGACAAAAACATTCACAGGGGCAAAAATAGATGCTCACATAGAGGTGAGCATAACTAGCTTGAAT
>KZ146995.1:12242-24882 GCA_002157085.1 Melampsora occidentalis | reverse complement strand
AGGAAAATCTGGGAAGTGTCCGGGATTGAGAACTTGGAGGCCACAGCCAATGGACAGGATCCGGGAGTTCTTCAATGGGTTTGATCAAGGTCTTACAATGCCTATTAGTATTGATGACAACTGATTTCTCAGAGTGATTCAGATCATAAGTCTACAGTATCAGAACTTCATCGAGCTCAACCAGAGGCTGTGCTTCTACTTCTCGTATGAGTTGAATGAAACTTGAAAATTGCATCTATATTATGATAAATTTTACTCATAACTATTAGTACATCTGTGATGGTGGGTGAATAAGATATAAAGAGAAGAAGAGAAAGAAAGTAGAAAGGACCCATGAGAGATAGTCCACCACTACAAAAGGGTAAATGGTATTTCTAAACTTCAATAACAAACCAACTTCAGACAAACAAAACTTCAAACGATATTTAATTGATAGTCAATAAGTTTTTGCTCCATTTGATCACTTCTGGATGTGCCATGACTTTATGAGGTTCGAATCTTAAAACTTGCAATCCATCCAATGAAGTTGCTCTAGATAAAGCCACATAACTTTGTCCTAAGAAAACTCATCAAGGATCAGAACAAATCCTTCACAAATTCTGATTCTAGGAACAACAGAACAAACCTTTTTCAAACACTTTGCCTAGATCCACTTTCACTCGACTCAAGGTCTGACCTTGACTTTTATGGATTGACATTGCCCAGGCCAAGATCAATGGGAGCTAACAACCAAGAAGATCAGGTCAAAATCCAGTCTACGCAGTCACCTTTCATCTGATCAAATCAAACGGTTTGAGTTATCTCACCTGCACTCGTTTGGATTGCACCTCGCCTTCGGCATTCTCAACTTTAAATTCAGCATGTTCGACTGTGGTTTTTTCTATACGACCGGTTGGCAATCTCCAAGCGACTACTGGGAAGCGGTTCCGGGTACCAGTTGCGGACCCGGCGGATTTAGTCGGCTGCTTTGTGCCTCGTGCCGTTTTGCCAGCCGGAGATTCATCACAAGAATTTCCTTCACCCGTGGCTGCGGTAGTAGCACCAACCTCTTCAAAGCTCTCCACCTTGCCTACTAATCCGTTTACCAGCCAACCTGGACCATCCTCGGAACTTTGATTCTTGATCATCATCACCTGAGCACCAACCTTCAAAACTAACTTATCGACGGCCATCATGTTATTGAGGTCTCTCGCACGTTGCTCGGGAGTCCCTTTGCCACTGTCGAGGGATATATACGTCACAGTTTCGGCATCGAGAGCATTGAGTCTACCCAAGTTTGATTTTTCAACTTCGTGGCGAGTAGGGTAAAGCTCAGTCGGCATGATTCCGTCATCATATTTAATCTCTCGTGACAGTGCACGAAATTTTTGAATTGAAGAACTCGATAGAGTTCCCATTCGCATCTCGTTCAACATATCAACAAATGCTGGCAATCGATAATCACATGTCAGAGTCAGAGAGAGAGTTGTGTCGATCTTATGAGACTCACTTGAATCCTTTTGTCGAAACACCTGGGTGAGATTGACAGTCTGAGAGATACATTCTTTCCAACGTTTGGCGTTGAATGCAAAAGATGCATTGCCTTTGGAAACCGGCGGAAGTTGGAAAAAATCTCCAGCAATGACAAGCTACGTGGACGAAACCTTGGTCAGTAAACGCGGCCCTGGGCTAGCGAGTCAAAATCTTTCGAAAACGAACTTGGATTCCTCCAAAAGGCTTGTCTGAGCGCTTCATCTTTTGAGCTACGTAGGCAAGTTTATCGAACAGATCACCATCGACCATTGAGACTGTGAAAACAAAGACCAATTTTGATTGAACGGTTCCATCTCCAACGCACACAAGGTCACTAGTACATGAAGCTTACTTTCGTCAATAATCAACACCCGAGTACGTGTCCATCTCGAGACAGCTTTCTTGTTCTTTCTGACCTTGGAGACTAGCAGATCGGGCGATTCCAAAGCGATTCCGACTCCAGCAAAGGAATGGATGGTAGTCCCACCAATCGCACAAGCTGCCATACCGGTTGAAGCCGTCACAACTACCGCATCGGCTTTGTTCTTGTAACTCTGCTTGAGGGCGGCTATGATATGACGAAGAAGTACAGATTTTCCCGTACCCGCAGAACCGGTGAAGAAGACGGATTCCCCTTTCAAGACTTGATCGAGAACAGCTTGTTGTTCTTTTGAAAGAGAGACCTAAAGTCGGATGATGACATCAATGTGAGGACAACAAAATTAGAAAGTGGGTTCTTCTTACTTTGGCCGAAATGCTAAGCTTGGGATTTCCCAGTTGACTCGTCCCTGTAGACAAAGTCACACGAGAAGCTCCAGCCAACTTTTTGGCATTAGGACCTCCGACATCCCATGGGAAGTCACGTTTGGCACTCGGTTTGGGTTTGGTAGGTGCCCGCTGGGCAATCGACTGCATAATTGTACTGTTTGCTTGAAATCCAGTTTTTGTTCGAATGACCGTTTTTGAAGTAGAGGATGTGCTAGAGCTTGGTTTATCATGGGTTCCATTTGATTTGGTAGGATTCTGGTACGGCATATTCACGGTGGCCTTTGCTTTTGGTTTGGGCGGTGATGATGGAGGCCATTCGGATTCATTTGCTTGCCATGAAGGTTGAGATGATGACATGATACGATTTTGTGAAGACGGTGGGGAATGAGTGACATTCAATGTAGGCGTTGACCATTTGCGCTGTAATGATGTGACAGTCCCTGAAGTGCGCTTTTGAACACCCTCGTTTGCACTTGGAGGAGCCAATGTCCGATTCTGTATGTTGGATGGTCGTAGAGGATTCATGATTTTGACAAGTTTCTACGAAGGTATCGAGGTGGTTGGTTAGATGGTCAGGAAGGGATGGAGACTGAGACACAACGATGAATTGAATTTGAATGAAAACCAAACACGCGCTTTTCAAAATTCTGAGTATAAATCCATCACGTGACTCAAGACACATGAACCTCTCAAAACACATGAAGATGGGTTTTGGGCATCACTGTCTTGAATCTCGATTGTAACCGCCGAAATGCAAAGGATACCCTCGCTTCAGCCTCGAGCCCTTGGCGAGGGACTTTGCTAAGTTGAGGATGCGAGCTGCTCTGACTCTGAGGTTTTCCAGGCTCAGCTCACCAGGGCTTGAAACACTTTCCGGAATCATGATACCAAGGAAGCTTAAATAATTACTCAAGGCATATAGGGATCTCTCAAAACTGATAGCCTAGCACTCCAGGGACCATTCAGGCGGGGTTGCCAAAAAACAAGACACATTTATAAAAACATTCATTTCCTCCAGCATATTCCTAGCTGAAGTGTAAAAGGATTAGCGTCTGTTCGGTAAGATTTTTGTCATGTATTTTTGCACATGGATGGCAAGGCCTACTTATCAAGTTTACTGAATTTACTGCATTTAGACCTTCCTATTGAATTGACACTGCCACATTGCACCAACAAGTTCACTATCTGCACATATAAAGAAATCAAAAAGTGTTTATTTTGGACTAAATAATTTCAATTTGAGATTTTTTGACATACAAAACAAACAACAAAAAACCTAATAACCTACTACAGTACTATTGCAAAAAATAATTACCTTTGCTCTATAACAAACAAACAAACAAATAGAACGAATAAAACGATAAGAGATACTGACTGATTTTTCTGGCATAAGATGATATTGTTTGTAAAAAAGTACTACATATTTTACAAAGGTGATACTATCTTGCCTTATATGATTAAAAAACTCAACTTCTGATAAATGATGTAGACTTCAAACTGTTTGTTGATGAGATAGTAAATCAAACAAGTTGCCGTTATAGACTCCATCAATTTCTTCTTTACGAACACAAAGGTTTAATCGCCTATTGAGCAGTCGGAGCCAACCCAAAGAATAAAAATCAATCCCGAGTTTGATTTTGAGTTTTGGAATAAGCACAAGACTTACCAAGTTAAACTCATTACCACCATCCATCCAACCACGACCTTCATGAACCTGATGGGATCTATGTATATACAGAAAGGGCGTGCCAAAATGAGTAATTTGATATGAAAAAGATGCGAGGATAAGGCGAAAGGACTGACCTTTCAGGTCACTCAGGTGGCTAAATACTCTCAATGGACTGACAAGCTCGTCAGAGTGGTTAGAGCGAGAGTTACTCTTACCATGATCTTCGAAAAAAGGTGAGTTTTCTTTTTTTGAATCAAGCTAACGATGGGAAACAAAAACACCTCAGTTCCTTGAAAAATGATGCGCTCCACGTCGGCTATCAGAAAATGTAGGAAAAATCACTCACCCCACTGAACCCAGCCACTTCCATAGGTATCATAAACCTACCACGCCCGACTCCAAAGAAAGGCCACATGAATATGTGAACCCAGAAGGTTATCAATCCGGCGCTGATAGGATTGAATCCGAGTTGACGGATGGTACTGAAACTATCGTTCGGATCAAATATCCCATCCCCATCTCTATCAAAGTAGGATAAATACATCCATACGAGGCTTGGTTTTGAATCTGAAGCTGTATCGGATCTTGATTTTGGCTTATCATCAGCTTTGACTTGGCGATGAGCTGTTTCTGACAATTGACGCCAAGAGCGTTCGGCATGTTGGAACCCTTCAGTCTTTTCATCCGGCGCGTGATGTTCGCTGGTTGAAGACTTTTGCGCGTTTCCTTTGTGCGGACCTCTAGTGTCGGGTTCGCGATCTGAAAGTTCTGGAATCGAGCTTGGTGTCTCGCTCATCGAGCTCGGGCTTAGTTTTGGCGTATCTCCAGTTGACGATCCTGTCACTCCTGGTCTAACGTGTGATTCGGAGGCAGTGCTCCGTTCATCGTGTTTCGAGTGTTGCTCAGTGGATGAATGTGCAGATTGTCGAGAATCAGATGTTTTCGATTTGTTATCTTCCGCCGAACGATTTTCGGCAGATTGAGAATTGTCAGAGGAGTTGGAGTCATGAGGATGTTGCTGAAGATCGCGCTCGGAGGTCTTCTTCTGATCATCTTGAGGATGAGTCGAATGCGATTCTTGCGAATCGTCGTTTCGATCAACCCCGCCAGATAAGCTTCGATCAGCGTCTCCAATGGGGCTGTGGTCTGCTTGACGATTTGGCTGAGTGGAAATGGTGCCATCGGTTTGATTGGAGCTAGATTCCTGTTTGGGTTTAGGCTCACGAGAGGCCTCCTTCTGGTTTGTTTTAGAATCCTTTTGAACCGAGCTGGATACTTCATGATCAGTGTCTACATGAGCTTTTTTCTTCTTTTTCTTCTTTTGAGTGTTGCTCTGCGGAGGTTTTTGGTCCGAGTCTTTTTTGTCAGTCGCATTCTCTTCGTTTGGTTCCTGAACTTGTTCGGGATTCTTGTTCTCATAGGTGGAACTAAGCTTCAAAACACGGACCCCATCTGATGGAATTTTAGGCTGAAACAAAACAGAAAAGCAGGTTTGAGCTTATGCAAATGGGAGCTAAAAACGGTACGAAGAGATATTTATACCTTGGAATTGGGCGATTGGGGATTATGATTTTCCTTTGGATCGTGAAGTGTAGGTGTGTAGCTCAAGGGAGGATCGAGAACACCATCGTTTCGAACGATCTGGTCTATAGGTGGTTGTTTAGCTTTTTCGGCGAAGCTTTGATCATTATTATGATTAGGAAGGGCAGTGGGAGCCGAATGTTGAATGATAGGAGAAGATGTAAGACTAGTATTGTTGGAATCAGAATCTCGATCTTCTACTGCTTCTGGAGTAGCAGTAGAGGATGGTAAAGATGGAAAATTATGATCTGATGGTAAAGGAGGTGATGAAGTCGAATGAGAAGATTTTTGTTGGTTACGCTTTGGATGTTTCTTTTTCGATGGCATGATGAAAGTATTTGTTATTGAAAAAAGTAGTAAAGAATCTGGGTACTCTGTTTGATGAGAGTAGTCGTTTTGTAAAAGAGGATGTTAGAAATATCGAAGAAGGTAAAGTGACAAATCGGTCAACAGATGTGGTAGTTTGAACTTAAAAACCAATCAATCGATCAAAATATCCCTGACCTCTAAATTTTCTCTAAAAAATGACGTCATTGACCGAATGCAGGACGCGACACCCGTCCTAAGCCATACCTATTATCTATAACCTTCTATAACCCATCCAGCTGATTGAAACCTCCATGAAGTTATTTGCAGCAGCAAGACTGATTTCAGATGTCAAGTTACACATTTGACAGTCTATGATCAGCTTCCTAACTCCATTTTTGACTGAGTGTTTTCCTCATTTCACATGAGGAATCTGACGTCCTTATTTGAAACATCAGATCTGCGCCTGGTTCTTATTCCAGTTGTACTCTCAGAAGACAACAATCTTGAGTTAAGATTTAGGGTGGCTATGTAGACTTCAGAATATAATTAACATATAGCATTGCAAGGACATGTGAAAACTTGAACAGCCATTTTTAGAGCAAACTCTCTTGAGCTTCATGCCACATTCCAATGCATAGACGTGATTCAAAGGGTTAAATCGTGATAAACGTGATCAAATCATATCAAAGAACACGTATATACCACTTATAAGTAGGGTTGAGGAGAGATACAACCCCATGATAAGCTAGTTTCCCTTTGTGATCCTTCAAACAGTGACTAGAAAAACCTATTTTGTGCGGAGTGTCATCCCTGAAGGAAGCTGTGCGCTTGTTTCTGAGTCTTTCGAAACAGGCTGTTCGATTTAGAACGTGTGTTGTACTCCACAAGACTCTCTTGTACGTGATTATTATTGTACCACGTTTTTGCAATGCATCTACACATAGGCAATTCTTTGAATACGAGACCAACGACATGAATTCCACGCATATGGGGTGGGTAGATTTATGAGAAAACAAGTAGATACTTCGAATCGTACGAGAAACTTTGAAAAAAAACAGGTCTTAGACATGATACTTTTTGACGAGTGTCCATCGTAGCGTGAAAGCAGGCTAAACGTCTGTAGCTGATGCAACACCTCAGAGGGATGAACCCAAATCATGAGCTTAAAACATACTATTCATCAGTGTCAAGAGACAAACTCAGAGAGTGCAGTTAGAGGGACTGATAATGCAACCCAATAAACATCTGACTACCACATGTCTCGCGGTGCGAGGCTGGGTCATTAGGACTTTCTCAAGTTGAAATCGGCATGTGTGTTTACAGAACTGAGGTCTCAGAAAGATTGAAATCCCGACTCTCATGATGTAAGAAACGATTTTGAGGAATTATCTCCTGTGGCAAGAAACCATCGTAAATGGGCATCACAACAGCCCCTTTTTAAAACTTTCTCCTACTCACAGTATCCTCGCTATCTTATTTTCCCGCGAGCTTACCAATGTGATTGGCATGTCGATACGCCTTCGAATTTTTCGTTACTTCGGTGTGTTAGTAATCCAAGTCCCGTAATCCAAAGTCCCTAGCAAGATAGAAAAAAATTGGTAAGAGAGTCCAATAATGTTCAAAATTGGGCCGGCAAGCAAGCTTGATCAATTAATTCCTTCGATTTCGAGAGCGATTGATAGCTGAGCCTCCGCCGTTTGCCTTTTGTTTCGCGAGACTCTATGTATACTCTGACAATACGCGTTCGACGATGAGTTTCATACTCAATGATCAACCAGCTGCGAGATCACAGAACTTGACAAGCTGGCGTTCTGGCCTATATGCTGGCGATTCACTTTAGAGGTCTACCGAGTGTAACCCCTTTACTGCATGGTGTGGCAGTTCTTGTTATCGGCATGTGTCTGACTGCGAGATGGGGAAGTTTTACTACATACTCGTCGCTATATTTGTCCATCCTTCTACGCTGAATATACAAAATGCTTGACTAATGTCAAGCAACCTTGCCGGAGGTCAGTAGATATAAATCCAAAAACGTGACTGCGATATTATGTGATGAGAGTGGAGAATGATTGCTCAGCCAACTGATAGTAGATAGAGCAATACTCGGAATGAGACTTCTCCTCGCGTATTTGTGATATCCGCATGAGGATTTCCCTCAAGTTCTGTCAACGCAGCGACCTGTGATTAGAAAATGGACAAAGGATTGAACCGTTCCCTATCGTGAACTGCAAACGCCACTGATCTAAACGCTTCCCGATGATAACATCTCGATAGCTCTCCAGGCTGCAAACATCAACATGTTTGTTATCCCCTTTTTTGTCGAGGACATAACACGCTTGATTGATACTACTGCCTATTATATCGTCATAGTTCTTTCTACATTAAACTACTTCCCAGTTTCAGGATCTTCAAGACTAAGATCACTTACAGTCAGAAGCAAATAAGAAAATTTATATCTACCTAGAGGAATCTAAGATAAAATTAAAGAAGAGTGTCAAGATGGCCAAGATCAAGTGGATGACAATCTTTCAAGCAGTTCATGTCTTACTGGACCACTCCGATGTCCTAGCTATTCCAATGGTGCCTTGGAACGCAGCGGGGGGTGCACCAATGTCGCATGGGGTCAGTCATGTCAATACTGGCTTAACAAACAGAAGAATGATGGAATTCAAAAACGAGCGACTCGATCAAGAGTTGAGACCCTTGGACCCTCCACCTGTACAGGTCGTTACTAGAGTTTATCCGAACGAAGCCCAGGACCAGAAAATCAAACATGCCGTGGTCAACCAACCGATGGGAACGCGCTATACAGTAGATGGTAATGGCAACTTGACTGAAGAACCGAAAGATGCCTGCGATCCAAGCTATTTCTGTGGGAAAATGGAATTCCGTAACACGGAAGGACAACTACTACACGAAACTGGCTGCTGTCATTGTAACAAGGCATTTGCAGGAGTCAGGCCTATCAACTCTGCTGAGTGTGCAATGCACGCTGCCGTTGATTGTGTTACTGCAACCGCCATAAAACGTGCCTGGAAATACTATGGAGACGACGTGAAGCTTTTGTGTCGAGGTTGTGGCGATCTCTGCTGTCCCTGCTGTAATAAGTAGGTAAATGAACAGCGGGTTGTATATGTGATCTTTGTGACATCTGTTATTTGTCTTGTCCTCATTCTTTCACCAAATTCAGTCAAAGGTTCTCTTTTGCAATTGACCAATCAAGTTGCTAAAGAATTCTCAACACACCTTTGCAAGATATCTTGGTGTGACTGAATTTGTCAAAAAATCCTGGTTTTCTTCATAAGATTTGTTTTGCTCTCAGTAGTTCTGCCTCATTCAGAGTTCATCAATCATATGCTTTAACCTATGTACTCCCACAACCAATCAACACCTTGTGGTACATACTTTTATTACTTGATCCAAGGTCTAGGAGGTATCAGAAGCACCACTCATACAACCTCATTGCAATCAATTAGATCAACTGAATATACCTTGATTTTTATTCGTTGTCTCGATCCGTTGACACAATTTCATTATCACAAGATTGGCTGTTTTCACTCCAAACAATGATGCTCAATTCAAATTTGGGGTGTTTTTGGAACAGAATATCCCTGTGAATGCTGCAGTCTGGATAGGTCCAAGTTGTCAATCTGGTGCCTTATGTTTCCTTTTTGATACTAGAGTGCATAGATAGTAATATTTAGATTTTCTGTTTGCCAAGCGGACGGGTGTTGTAAAGGACTACATCAGTGGGGGCTGGCTAGTATCCATCATTGTCTCAATCAACTGGTTTTTGCGTTTTCTCCCTTCTTGACTCCTTTCCTTTGGTGTCAAAAACTATCTGAACTTCACTCCTGCTCCAACTTCCAACCATTACTAACATCTCCATGGCCATCTGCCTCAACCCCATCCCAGGCCTATTATTGATTTGAGGTGAGATAAGTGGATGTGAGAATTAGGTACTGAGTTTTGAAAGGTAAGCGTGAAGAACTTTGGTTTTTTTATTCAAGGTCACCATGTTGTTGTGATCTGATTATGTTTTCATCTGAAGAGAGAAATTAGAGTTTAATTTCTAGAGCGACGCTGTTCTTTTTTTAAATCATGGGTATTTCACCATTCAAGGATGATGCATATATGTTAAGAGTAAAAAAGATGTGGCTAAGCTTTAACAGCGAAGGAATGAAAAAAATACAAAATTGGTCACCAAGAAAATAAAGAAGAAGTTTAGTAAGAATAGATAAATTAAAGATGAAGACACAGAATAGAAAACTATACAAGCTCATGCGCAGACGGATTGAGATGCAAACTGAAGTGAGAAACAATGAAGAGAAATGAAAGAGAAAAACAGATGAATGGTGGACGAGAGTAAAATCGAAGACAGGAAAGAATTCAAGGATGTATCATGGGTTATGGGTCACACAGAGACATGTATTATGGTTTAGGTGCGGAAAAAGTATCGATTTTTGTGCTTATTTCAACCTCTCTTGACCAATGGCTCCAAGGGACTTGGTCTTTAAAGCCAATGCCACCATCGATAACAAGTGAATGCAATGATGTCTTTCGAAGATACAATGACCTCTTTATAAATCCAAACCCGTCATCATTGGAAAGTAACCAGATGTTCCTCATGTCTCTGAATCTAGCATTAATCTATTTCCGTTGACGAGTTTAAACCTCAACAATCAAGCAACTGCGAGATGATGAGAATCACCAGCTTCCCTTTTACCCAATATGCTGTTGGTGCACGTCAAGGTTCGCTCGTACTGACCGTGGAACCCATGATCTTAAATCAACAAAATCTTTCACTCGGCATCTTTGAAACCGCGAGATCGCATCGGTTCGTTCAACTCATTACTGGTCGTAAAACATCCTATGCGGGAGTTACAGTCTGAGTCAAGCCAATGTAAATGTAAGACTCCAGCAAACTGCGATGGGCAGAATATGATTGCTCAATTTAGTATCATATCTCCACCACAGGACAATATCAATACTCAGAATGGGACTTGTCTGTGATATCCGCATGAAGCATCCCCAAAGGTTTTTTGAGATAAGGAACCTGTGCGCACAAAATCAAAAAGAGATCGGAGTGTCCCCTTTTTCAAACCAAAAAAATCTCTTGAGCTACACTCGGCCATTGATATCCAGGCTTCAAATACCAACCTCTTTTTTATAACCTCTTTCAAATACTAGCCACTATAACACCATACATAGTTCTTTCTACCTTAAAATACTTTCCAATTTCATAATCCTCAAGACTAAGCTCACGTACATTCAGAAGTGAATGAGAAGAACCATATCTTTGTAGAGGAATCTAAGATAAAGTTAAGAAGATTTCCAAGATGGTCAAGATCAACTGGACGACAATCTTTCAAGCAGTCTTTGTCTTGTTGAACCACTCCGATGTCATTGCTGTGCCAATAATGCCTTGGAATGCACCGTCGGGTTCACCAATGTTGCCTGAGGTCAATCATGTTAATACTGGCTTTGAAAACAGAAAAATGATGGAATTTCACAACGATCAAGAGTTGAGACCCTTGGAACCTCCACCTGTACAGGTCGTTACTAGAGTTTTTCCAAACAAAGTCCAGGGTCAGAAAATCAAACATGCCATGGTCAACCAGCCAAGGGGGACACGCTATCGAATTGATGATAATGGCAAATTGACTGAAGAACCAAAAGATGCCTGTGATCCAAGCTATTTCTGTGGGAAGATGGAATTCCGTAACACAGAAGGACAACTACTAGACGAAACTGCCTGTTTTCATTGTAACAAGTCATTTGTAGGAATCAGGCCTGCCAACTCTGCTGAGGTAGCGATTTGCTGTTGCGCGGTCTCTCCTGCATGTGCAGCTGGCTGTGCTTGCTGTCTAGGATGCTTGTCAGGTCGCGTTGACAAAAGCTGAGATTGGTGCTTTAGATGATTATGTTGTCGCCATATGTAATGTGATTTAAGTAAAATTTGTTTTGACATCCATCTTTTGTCTTCATTCCTCTACCAAGTTTGTTCAGACATCATCTTTCCTCATAAATCATTCCGCGCAACATCTGGAGCCTCCATATCTTGGTGTAACTGAATTGACCATTACATATTGTTCAACATTTTTTCTGTTTTTCTCTCAGGTATTTTGGTCTATATGGAATTCATCAATCATATTGTATATGTTCCAAAATCAAAATTATGTTTGTTATCTGATTCTATCCTCTGAAATCATGTTTCCTTTCTTCATATTGATGGAAGAAAATCTTGAATACATCAATATCATGTGTGATCATGATGTCTACCACATTACTTTATCTTCACTTTGAAGCACAATCATTGAGATGGCATTGCAATTAGCTTGACAGCATTCAAAGAAACCAATATGATATCTAGTGTTTGATTTGGTAGCTTTAAAAGTCTTTCCATGTGTAGAGACAATGCCTTATGTCATATGAATTGTATATTCCCAGATAAGATCACAATTCAAGAACACATACTTTCAATTTTTCACAAACTTGTTCTTTGATGCATAGATTCAAAAAAATATGACAAGTTCACGAATGACATCCTCATTTACATTCAAGCTCTACACCACAGGAAAGCTGGCACATGAATCCCATTTGGATTCCTACTCTTCCAATAAAACACACACTGGGGACCAAATCACAAATCGGTCATCAGAACCTGAGGGAAAGGTTGTAGTATTAGTACTAGAAGTGATAAGATCACAACAACCAATGAAAAGAGAGCAAAACTGCTTGTGGTAAAGGTTAAGAATTGGTAAAGAAAAAGAGAAAGGTACAACAAGTACAAGAGCTTTT
>KZ146995.1:0-12174 GCA_002157085.1 Melampsora occidentalis | reverse complement strand
CATCATGGGTAATAGATGAGTAAGAAGATCATAAGAAAAGATCATCTATAGATCAGAGAGCCATTTCATAAGTATACATCATATGTACTTCAATTTCCTCCCCAGTTTTCTGGATCTACTGGGTTAATCCACCTGCAAAAATCCTTGTGTTTGTAAGGTCCATCTTTGGACTTATTTCTAGTTCAGTTCTCATTGCTTGTCTGAAGCCTTTCTTAATTTGAGCAATCTTTTTATTTAGATCTTGGCCTTATATGGCTTCGACCTGGTGTGGGGGGGCCGCAGGCCCCAGGAATGCCTGTCAGAAGAAAGGTTTTCGTGGGCGGGGGTGGGTGGGTGGCCCATTAGAACTCTTTATGTTGTTGTTTCCAACCGTATTCTCTATTATTATTGTCTTTTGTCATGTCTAGTCAATCTACTCTACCTTTCATGTCACTTTCAATGTGCCACAACCTCTTGCAGGGTGGGAGAGTGGTTTTTTTTTAAAACAAAACTATTATATCTTTGAAAGTGTGCAGCGTAAAAGGGGAATTCAACGCTGAGGTGTATGAGTGGTTGGCGGTGTACAGAAATGTGAAATTGAATATTTTCACAGTTTGTATCACCTGCTTCTTTAGCGGGCCGGGTATTGTCCCAGCCCTGTTTTTGGCCTCATACACTGCGTCATCCGTCCCGATGGAACTCACCAATGACGTCGTTCCTTTGGTCACCAGTGTCAATCCATCTTTGGACTTATTTCTAGTTCAGTTCTCATTTCTTGTCTGAAGTTTCCTTTCTTAATTTGAGCAATATTTTTATTTAGATCTTTGCCTTATATGGCTTTGACCTGGTGTGGGGGGGCCGCAGGCCTGAGGACTGCCCGTCAGAAGAAAGGTTTTCTGCCACCAATTCTCTGGACGGTTGGCGTCCTGAGCCCGTCAAAAACCTTTCTACGACAGCAGTCCAGATGTATGCATGACGCACGAACTCTATTTCTTCATTTAAATTAAACCGTATCTCCTGTATCGCCCTTTTACATCCACTCCTCTTCCAATCTTCTCACTCTCAATATGTTCTCCTGTTCCTATCAACAAAGGGTCACCGGCTACGGTTAGTCCAAGTACGTTTTCACTTTTACTATCCTATCAGACAATTTTAACTCACGTTACTCTTCTTTGCCATTTCTTGAACTCCAACAACTTCCAGAGTTCTCTGGTTTCTTTCTTCTTAGCCTGGCTATATTTCCTGAGGTATAGCTGATACACTTTTGACTGCCATCGACCGACCGCGGTTATCTCTTCAAGCGGCCTTTTTTCATTCCACCTCAACGTTGCCCCTCCTACCCTAAAGGAGTGTCCCAACAGTTTGTCTTCTTCTTTATGTGATGTCCATACTCTCTTAAAAATACCCATCAATTTTGACTTCAAGATGACGCTTCACACTCCATTCTCTTCTAGGTATGCGAATAGTGGATCATTTGGACCTGTTTTATTCTCCATCACCATCCTTTCAATGGCCGCTGTTGCGTCAAGATACAAGAGTTGTGCTTTCAGCTTGATGTATTGGGTTTGACCCGGAGCAGCCGTCTTCGCGTTGAATATCGCCATCATCAACCAATCCCCATCTGGGCTCCAATGTACGTCCTTCCTTTTTGCTAGTTGCCTCTTCTTATCATCTGATGCTAACTCCCCTAACCTTGCCATACCCCAAACCGCTACCAGGGCTATTGTCAATGCCACCCTGTCTCTCCAATCACCCTTTGACAATCCTCCCAACAATTGAACCAGGTGTCTTATCATCACGGGCTTCTTTTGCTCCTTTTCTTTTGCCCTAATTATTGCTTCTGCTTCTTCCGAAGATCTTGATAACACTGACAACTTCAGCGTGTCATATTTCGGGTACTCCTCGTCGTGGAGCAAATGCCAACATTTTATACCCGTAAGATACTTCTTGAGAGTTTCTACTTCTATTGTTTCTTCTTTTTGATTTTCATTTTCTGACTTTCCATCTTCATCAATTTTCTTTTCTGCCCATACAACGAACTCATATGATACATTAATTGACAATGGTAGTAAATTTTTCCTTTTATAGCTTTTTTCATTTGCAAATTTCAATAACTTCAAGACTCCACTACTATATTTGATTAAGGTCAACTCCGCCCAACCTCCCAATAACATGTGAGTCTGAATACAATTTCCTTTCCAGTTTGATTTGCCTCCTGCGTTTTGAAGAAATAATCTGATTTTGTGTTCTAATTTTGGTGATATCATTCTTCTTGCAATAGTTTCTCGAGATATTCTGGTAGTGTTGATTGTATTCTTGGTCCGGATTGGTTTTCTTTGTCAAACCCTCTGGATCAACCGTCAGTGTTGTTATCCCCTGACTCTACTCTCTCTTCTGTTATGTCACACTGTAGGTAAAGTAATAATTTTTGAAGTTTCTTCCACTTGTTGTTCACTTGCTCACTTTTTGACCTTCTTTTGTGGATTTTAGATTCTGTGGTGGTGTTGTCTGTTTTCACCCAAAAGTTCTGTCCTTTTGTTTTGATCACCACCCCTAACATCAGCAACCCAAGTCTAATTGCCGCTGTTTCGGCCCAAGCAATATCTCACTGTGTTTCATCTTCTTTTAGGCCTAATGTGTCCCAATACTCTTTCAGCTTATACCTCACCCAGCCACATTCCGTGATTACCCCTATTCTGAATCCACTCGCGTCTCCTACCCATCCGATTTGTTCAGGTTCTATTGCTGGAATTATCCGTTGTGGCTTGAATGTCAACAAAGCCTCCTTCCAACTTTCCAGTCTTCCTTTGCTGTCCTTGTTAGATGTTGTTTTGCGCTTGTGTCCATCCAAGGGTTGATCCAGGCGTATAATCCCCTTATGTACAGTTTCATGTGCGGTACAATGTACATCAGGTGAGCAATTTTTCCTATTAACGAATCCGCCTCTTTCAAACTCCACGGTTCTTCTTCTTTTGACATCTTATTGATTAATTCTAACCTTTCTACTAACTTTTTGTCTGGAAATCTCACTGTCTTGTCAACTCCATTGAAGATGAAACCTAGGTACTTTTGTTCCTCTGAAAAGTCCTTCAATTTCTCCTGATTAGTTTTAAGTCCCATTCTGGAGATCAACTTCATGATGTCTTCTAATTGTAAGTTGCTCCCTTCCCTCTTAACTATCATATTATCATCTACCCATCTGAATATTCTATCTAATCCTAGGTGTGCCTGTATGATCATTCTCCACGCATCTGCTACTCTCCCAAAGGTTCCACATCCCGCTACTCCGCCAAAGGGGACTGCAATGTCCATCCATATCCTATTGGAGAAATCCTTTTTTGCTAAGTACCTCCATTCTTCTTCTTTTGTCCCTGCTTGTCTATATGCTTTCTCCCAGTCGTATATTGCTAATAGTATCTTTTCATTGAAGTGTAACCTGAAGTATTTAACAACTGCAAAGAAATCGTCCCACAACGTGTTGAAATTACGTTTGTCAACCATTGAATTCACCCAAGGTATGTCTACGTTACCAACTGGGAATGATAGGTCATTGATCATACATAGTGATCCTTTGTTATTCACTACACTTCCCATAGGGTTTGTCCGGAAGAAGCCCCACTTTGCAAAGACCTCCTTGTGGCTCAATGGACCAAATACTCTTCCCGCCGCCTTCTCCTTATGTAAGTTTGCCATTATTTTATCCTTGACGGCTAATGCTGATGCATGATTATCCGGTGTCCACCAATTCTTCTCTCCCAGGTAGTGTTTGGGGATCCCTTGAGTAAAACCTTCCGTCAAGCCTTGAATGACTTCTTTGACTTCTTTTTCTATTCCGACCTCCTTTGCTAACTTCTTCCATTCTTCAACATTCATTTATGATCTTGCTTTTGATGGCCGCTTAGCATTAAACTGCGGTCTTAGATCTTTGTGGTGTGTCTTGTTAATAAATGGTGGGGCTTCACTTAGTGAGTAGGTCTCTTGACCGCTTTCAGGGTTCTCAATGTTGACTTTTTCATGTATTCTATGGCACAGGGAATCAAAACAACCAAAGTCAGTTTCTCTCTCTCACATTTACTTCCACTTCAGTGTACTATTGTTTCTTGTGTTTTTCTTTCTGAAGGTGACATTGGTATGTAATTCCACTGTCTCACTACTTGTGATTCTGATAAAATTCTGAAACAAGGTAGGTAGGATGTGTGTCAAAAAGGAACCTTTTTACTGACTGCTGGTTTCCAGCCCTTGCATTGCTGGTACTCTGACCACCTGCACCTCCTGTCCCACTTGCTCCTAACAACCAAGCCGCCTTCAAAGCCTCATAAGCACCTGGTCCAAATTTTGGTATGGTCATTCCATTTACAACAGTCATTGGGCTTGGAGTTATGTTTGTCTTTACTCCTCCTCCCCTACTTCCACTGCCTCTGCTTCCTCCTCTTCCACATTTTCCTCTTCCTTGTCCTCAATAATAATTACTACTTGTATCTTGGTACTCTTGCTGAATCTGACCATTATTCCCTTCATAGTACAATTGCACTTGCAATGTGTTGTTATTTTGCTGTCTTCCACTTGGTGCTAAATGGGATAACATCCGGCCACCTGTAACCGCCGTGATTTGTTCATCTCCAGACAATATCATGTCCCAACCAGCCTGATATTGTCCTGTCCACGGGTTAATATTTTCCATTGCTCCTCCCAGGATGTAAGGATTGTCAAACTACCGGTGGTCTCCATTTACCTTTGAATCTGTTATAGCTTGTTCCGCTAGGTCTTCATTTTCAACGCCAACGTCTGACAGAGAGCCGTCTGTAATAGTATGGCTCCATACATTAGTCCTGTGAGTTATGTTGTATCTTAAAGCCGGCGCCCAGGCCTCATGGTATTTTGCTTTCATCGCCAATACAATTTTATAATGTTCTTCCAATTGTAGTGCGATATCTTCTTGTTTTTATTTTATTCTCCAATATTGAACCAATAAATTAAATGATGTAGCCCACATTAAAAAACTCTGGCGCCATTCACTCGGGACTCTTAAACCAACATAGGAGATAACGTCTGAACAAGGAGCACTTTTTTGTTTATTCAACATGTGATTTTTATCTGGGAGAAGCCAAGCTGGACCAAAGATCGTTAAAGGCACTTAACCAAAACAGGCCGGCATCTTCCTATCCCAGTAATTTGATAGATCTACTAGTTGGTGTGTCAAGAGTTTCCTGTTATTCATAACTTTGCCAATTTTTGCCGGTTTTTCAGTTGTTTTCTCTTTCTTTTTTCTCTTCACAGCTCCTGATTCTACTTCTTCTTTGTCTTCACTTGAACATCCTAGCAGCTTGATCTCTCTTGGCTTTGACTTCACTTTCAGACACCACTTCTTGTAAGAGGTTTGTAGTAGCTGGAATCTTCCGATATTGCCTTTTTCAAACAGTTTCATCAATTCTGATTCATATCTATTGTGTTCTCTTTTGATATGTGCATTTTTTTTAACAAATTCTGCTTCATCTCCTGTTTTATTAGACACACACACAACATTCTCTAATCAGTTTCTTTCTTTTTTGTTCTGTTTCAGGCCATTCATCTTATCTCCTCATATGTGAGTGATTTCTTGCTTCTGATATTCAAGCATTTATTGATTTTATAATCTCCTCTTTCTCTCTGCATACACACTAATGATTGTTCCACCCTTGTGGTTACAATATCTTTTTATGTTCTAGGCCACTGCTCCACCTGTTTGGTTACAGTATTCAAGCTTTCTTGTTGTTGCTCCACCCGTGTGTTCAAGATTTCCAATTCATATGGACTTCTTTCACTGTTCCACCCGTGTGGTTGCAGCTTCTTAACTCTATTTAGGATGTGATGGGTCATAACCATGAGGGATATTGAAATGATAAAGAAATTTAAAGATGAAGTAAGAGTTGTGAAGCTTACTTAGCAAGATGGTATCCTCATCTTCCTCATCTTCTCCTTCCTCTTCTTCATTCTCTTCTTCTTCTCCTTTCTCCTCTTCTTCATGTTTTTCCTTTTCTCCTTCTTCTTTCATTCCAACCTCTCCTTCTTCTTTGTCATCTGTAACTTGTTTAGGTTCCTGTGTTTTTCCTTTCGCCGCCGTTGATCTAGTTACTCTTGCTTTCCCTTTCACTCTTGCACCTCCTCTTTTTCCACCTCTTCCTCTTCCTCTGCTAGTCTTCCCTCTTCCTTGGCTTGTACTTCCTCTTTGTTGTTCTTCTTTCCCGTTTCCATTATTTGATAGAATTCTTTCTACATCATTATTGAGCATTTCTTGTACCGGGTGTGCCATTTGGAATTACCGTTTACTTTTGGAAAACAAAACTATTATATCTTTGAAAGTGTGCAGCGTAGAAGGGGAATTTGAAGCTGAGGTGTATGAGTGGTTGGGGGTGTACAGAAATGTGGAATTGAATATTTTCACAGTTTGTATCACCTGCTTCTTCAGCGGGCCGGGTATTGTCCCGGCCCTGTTTTTGGCCTCATACACCGCGTCATCTGTCCCAATGGAACTCACCAATGACATCATGCCTTTGGTCACCAGTGTCAATGGTAATGATTTTGTAAAAAGATCAGCTAGCATATCTGCAGTTGGAACATAGCTAATTGAGCAGTTAACTTGTTTTTTTGAATACATTCACGTATCCAGTGATATTTCACATCAACATGCCTTGTTCAATTTTGAAATTGAGTGTTCTTGGCTAAAGCTATACAGTTAAACCCACACATATGCATAACCGGCAAAAAAGCATAAGTTTTGGCTTCCACCCAGCTGGTGCGGGCCCAAAAATTTCTCAATTGCATGATTTTGTCAAGAACCATCATGCATACTTGTTTTTGGATCTCCAGAGCCATATTGCATACTTATAAAGCACTGGGAAAGGATTGTTCTTCCTCAAAATCAAATCAACCCCTACCCAATTAACTCTTGCAACATGACTGTTGCCAACTCAAGTCTGATATCTTGTTTTCCTTTGAAAAAAACTCATTGATCTTGGATGTCCCTAGTGAAATTTACACATGCTATTGCATAAACCTGTGCAATTCTGACAAAAACCCTTCATAATGCATACTTCTAGGCATTTATAGGCCTAAATGCATAGAAGTATGTATCATAGTGGTTTATGCTAGGCAGAACCACAATATTACAGGTGGTTCACTAGTCCATGAGGGCTTGCAAGAACGGTGACAGGGGGCCGTGACAGGCGCACTCACAGAGTTTAGAAAAGTAAAATCTGACAGGAATACAACTTAAAGATTTCCCTTTCCCCCTGTCAGTCAATCCTGTCACCAGAGACCATTGCAAGACCTCACATATCTCAAATCACTGCATTGGTGGTTTGTTTTGCGCTCCAGCCCTCCTGCCCCGTGTGTTGTTGTCCCACCCACCAACCCTATGGAGGACTCCAGCCAAGGGGCCTGATTGGTTCCAGAAAACCAAAAACCCCGGGCCCTTCACTTCCCCAACCCACGCTTGACTGACACTGAGTAAGTAGAGTGCACCTGGGTGGACGTATTGGTACCAAAAAGTACCCAATAAGTCCCGGCAAGAAGCCGGCACAAAAACTTCCATTCCACCCAATAGCTCAGTTGGGCAAATGTAGAATGGCCTATTGCCATAATCCGCAAAAATTCATAGCAAAAATGGTTTCCCCAAATTATGCATTGGCATGGGTTTGATTGTAGTGCCTTGATTATTAGCTAAAAGTGAAGGTGAATGAGTTAATGGCATATTAATATCTTTCATTAACTGAGTAATCCATTGCAAATTTTGATCTCTGTTGTATTGTGCACAATACTCACCTTCAGTTGATGATCCAGCAACAGATTCCTGCTTTTTTGATCTCCAATTGACACAGCTAGATCCAAAAAGTAAAACTATACCTGTTGTTGAACGTTGGAATCTGAATATGTTTCAACTTCTGAAAAACTTCCCCCTAAAACTAAACTGATGTGTTGAGTGCCCTTCCAATAGTGCAACACCCTCTTGAATGCCACCCAGTAAGCCATGTTGGGATGTTCAAAATGTTGAGATAATGGTGAGACAACAAAAGCCAAATCGGGTCTACTACTAGTAGCTAACAATAAGTACATCAGTAGACCAAAAGCATGTCAATAATCTTCTCCAGAATCAAGGAATTCTTATTGACTTTGTCAAGTACCAGGTACTAGGTGATCAGTGTTTTCAATCATTGGACTATATACTGGATTTGATTTATTCATGTCTTACTCTTCCAAAAGGTTTCCAATGTACTGAGGCCAAGATAAGTGATGGTTTGAGCTTTCCAATCACATGTGACAGACAAAAAGAAGAGAATTTGTTCCTCAATTTAAACCTCACACACATACAAAAATGATACTAACCTTTATACAGGTATAACAACACATTTAGCCCGATTGTTGACAAGACAGCTGGCTAAAAAAGATTAAGAGTTCTCAACTCTTTACAAACCTGCACTGCCAGTATAAGGTAAATTCCCCATGGGAAAAACAATTCCATTTAATGTAGAATCTGATTGAAAATGCAGATTCAATGCAGATTAATGCAGATCTAATGCAGTTCAAATGCATTGTTGCCCATTTTTTTATGTAAATGGAATCCCCTTTGACGTGGGGAAATGACTTTATTCTGGTAGTGCTGGATTTAGGAACAAGGAAGTTGACAAGAAGAATACTATCACAGTAAAAGATTATAAATGTAAGCTTTTCAAGTCATTTGTATGGTAATGGATACTTTGTTGTGTTTGCTTGTAGATGTTCTTGGCCTTTTTAGTGATAGATTTTTGTGATTCAAAAGACACTCATTTGTAATAGAAATTTATTTGTGAAAGAAACCTGTGAGAACTGAGAGAATCCCCAGTGGGCCCCCAATTGTGCAGGCTCTCAACAATTTGGGGGGTCAAATTTCAAAAAAAAAGCTCCAGCAGACCTCACAGAATCTGGGGTGAGACGTCAAGGGTCTCCACATTTTGAGAAGGACCCTCCACATCTGTGAGCCCTAGGTGGTCTTCAAATATCATGTGTCACTGCTTCAATCATGGGATGCTGCAAGTTTGCATGTGTATGAGTAACTTAAAACTATAATCTGGCCAAGTCAATACTGCCGCTAAGTACCAAGTAGGTAATTAAAAGATGGACTTGGTCAAAAGCAGTTATAATATAAGAATGAACAGTTAACAGATGATGAAAATATGTGTTAGAAGAAGTCAAATCAGGGGTTTTGAGGAGAAAGATAGGATTGATGACTTTTGACTAAAAGAGACTAAGTAAGAACACATATTAGTAATGAGGATTAATGATAAAAGAGGAACAATCAAAATACAAGGAAGGATGGTCAATGAATTTCATCAAATCTATGATTCGGAGATGAAAGTCTAGATAAAAAACCTAAACATAGAGAATAAGAAACAACTGTTAGTAAACACATGAATAATAAGATTAACAGAAATTTATTCACAAGTTAACAAACAAGAAAGATCTGAGAATCTTAAAGTTGTTGATGATCAATGAAAAGCATTGGTGTTGAAAAGTTGTGATCAATGATGAGATAGTGATCCAAATTGTAGTGTTGTAAAAAAGGTGCTGGAGAAGTCGGAGTTGAAGGTGAAGATCAAAGGTAATTGTACTAAGAGCAAAAAGTCTGAAAAAGGAAAAAATAATGACAAGAACTAAAAAACAAAAAAAAACAAAGGAGAAACACATAATACATTGAGCCGATGGATCTGATTGCTCTGAAAACAGTAGCATCTTTGGAGGAGCTATTTGGAGGCGTCAATGTTGTGTAATGGAGGTGAGTGATGCCTTCAGATAGTTGAAATGGGTACTAAGGGGAGGTTGGAGTGGGTGTTGGGGTGTCTAATCCAAGGAAATGGAGCCTTAAACATTGCTATGAGGTGCTACGGGTTGCTTGGTGGAGCCCTGTCGCCAAATGCTTGAGGACGCTGCGGCGGGTCATAGCACAGCAGAACACCACTATTCCAGGCAAATCTCAATACTACTATAAATATTGGAGTTTCACCATAGCTATAGCAATGTGTGAAACTTGCTATCTTGGCCAGAGCGCTGGTGGTGTTGACTGTACTGCAGGGCCAGATTTTTTATTTTTTGGTGTAGGTACTGTACTCAGTATAGTACCACACACAGTGGTATCAGTACAGTACCAACCTTGTCAGTATCTCAATACCGGGTACCTAGCTAGGTATCTTTGGTACTTTATCTGAGGTACTGTACCAGTACAGTATCTAGTATTGACCCTGTATTGCCCTTCTGTTGCTTGCTTGACTTTGTCTCATTTCATTTTCCCCAGATACACCACCCTCCAACAACAGATACCACCAAAGATCATGGCACGATCTTGCCACATTGCTAAGTACTATTGACTTTGGTGCACATCCTTACCTTTTCCCAAGACCACAGCTCCCTCAAGTCACGGCCAATTGAACAACTTGTATGTGGGCGGATGTGTTTAGGCAAAAGTGTCCAAATGAAGGGTAAACTTTTCAAATCTGGCAAAGTCATGAACCAATGCATTGCTAACAATGCAGCTTCTTGTGCAAGAAAGTCTTGAGGCATTATCTTTCCTCACCTATATCAAGAATATATATGTGTTAGTTTTTTTTTCTGCTGGTCTGTTCTTTAATCTTAATACCTAGCTTTCTAATAATGATAGTTTCAGTTCTTTTGGTTTGTGTTCAATTTGAAGAATTGTTTGCCTCTGTGCCATATAATTACGCAGGTACTGTAAAATAAGGTATAGTACCCGCTCCAGGTACTGTACCGTATAGTACCTGAGTATCACCACATGATTCCACTACAGTACAGTATTGCAGAATTTGACAGTACCTATCTCTTAGTTACTGTACCCTGTACAGTACCTTCCTGCAGTTACTGTACCCTGTACAGTACCTTCCTGCAGGTACTGTACTGAGAACCTTCTCTCTGAGTATGTAAAAAACAGGTACTATACTAGTATCACCAATACTATACTGGTCCAGTAAATGCTGCTGCATTGGTAGTAGATCTCAACTGAGGGATCTGTGCACAAAATGGCACTTGTCTGCAATAGCAGGACAAGACTTGTCCTCAAAGTCAAACAGCACATCCCAAAATTACAAAAAAGTCAAGGGATCAAGATGATCCCCTTTCCAAACTGAATACTCTCACCTCAGCTGGACGCTTTCCAAGTGTGAAGTCCACATCAATCCCCAGGCTGAAAACACCAGCCTTCAGGAATATCATTTGTTTGGTCAACAAGATACAACCACACTTGATCACTAGCCACCATAGTATCATCAGTCTCTGTAAGTCTAAATCTTTCAGATATTTAGGATGCTGAGTACTAAGTTCAATTGGGAGTCCTGTACCATTCTTCCAATTCATTGTGGTGAAATTTTTATCAGATTCCAATAGACTAACTCTGAATGAGAATTCAACATCTGAAAAATTAAATCCCAACATTTCCAAAGCCCAAGTACAAATTGAGTGATGCACAATCTTTTCCATGCATTGCATAATAATATTTGTTATCACTTGATCATCTTGGAGTGTTCTTTCCTTGTTAAAATCTTGAATTTTCCCAACCAACATGAATGTAACTTTGATTGAATATTTTGATTATACCTGTCAACAAACCTATAGGAACAACAAAAAATATCCAAAAGCCTCTCAAGGTTCAGCATTTTCCAAAGTGGAATGTTGCTTATCTATGCTTTGTAATTGTGTTTCCTTTATTCATATTGATGGAAGAGGATGGTTCTAATCTTACATACATCAAAATTATGTGTGATCATAATATCTGCCACAATACTCAAAATCTCTTCACTTCTAAGCAAGAACATTGAGATAGCATGAAAATCAGTTTAACAGCATTCATAGAAACCAATATGATGTCTGATATTTGATTTTGTCAATTTGGGAGTCTTGCCATGTCTAGAGTAATATGATTCCTATGTAGACAAAACCACAGTTCAACAGCACATCCTTGCATTTTTTTGCATACGACTTCTTTGATGCGTAGATTTAAAAAGAAGTGACAAGTTCATGAATGACACCCTCATTTACATGAAAGCTCTACATACTTCATTCAGACGCAGCGTCATTGTTGGCAAGGAAAATGTACAGCTGTGCCTAAGTCCAGCTTATCAACATGTGACCAAGACTAGGGCTGTGACCCGGCCCTGGAACTTCGTGGCTGGCTGG
>KZ146991.1:1693-13086 GCA_002157085.1 Melampsora occidentalis | reverse complement strand
AATTTTTTCCTCCTTGAGTTTCTGTCGGAATGCCTGCCGTTGTTTGTTGAACTTTCTACAACGAACAATTGCAACGCGGCCCATGCCCTGAGGCTTTTGGAAAGTGCGCGACATGCACAAGTCAAGTACCGTGGGGTCGGAGCTCTCACTCTTGAAAGGCAGAACGATGCTCTCGAGTCTCTGGTCCTCAGCTCAGTGCTCTCAAGATCTTCTACTTAGCCTTCTTCCTCTAGGATGAAAAGATTCACTCATGGGAGATCGTGTCTCGTTTGAAAAGTCTTGCTTGGTATTTCAACAAGCTCTGTTGAGGCAAAATGAAAACAAATAAATTGTCCAAATTGATAGTATCACGATCCTAGGAGACATTGTAGATCGTATAAAAATGAAGGTGAAGAAAAAAAGGAAACACATGTATTCTGAGAAAAAGAGAAACTCGAATTCAAAAATCTATGATTGTTTCACTTTTTCTGGATAGATCTCAAGAATCCGCAACTTGATTACGAGGAGGTTTGTAGGTCGCTGGCTCGATATCCAATTGAACTACAACATATTCATTGCTCTGAAACAAGTAAAGATACGTTATATCAAAATTAACTCGTTGTCCTCTCTTTGCCTTTTGTTGGATTATATAAATTGATGCTTACTAGTCTTCCTACATAGGCTCCGTGATATTCTGTCAAGTCTACTGATGTACTGGCAAGTGGACGCTTAGCAGTTAGGCAAAACTTGTCAATTTGCTAATGGAAAGATTTATGAACGGAAGTTAGTGATGGTGAAGCTTTAGAATGTATTTTATAAGCTCTAAGATATATTTACCTTGACAGCTTCTTGGATTTGGGAGACGCTTTGAATTTGGACAGTGTTCTTATCGCCCCTGGAAGATTTACAGGATGCACGTATGAGAGGATGGAGAGAGAAATATTTTTTTATAAATGAGTCTTCTTCAAGAGACCGAACACCTAAGAGAGATGGAAAAAGAGATAGATAAGCTTACGACCAGATTGTGATCTTACAAGAGTTTTCTGGATCTGAAAAGAACTTGTGCTCTCCTGTGACCTGTTTGAAGTTGCCTTGATCCCATGCTGTTTGGATAGATCCCAAGCAATAGTTTCCAAGACCCCCATTAGTACACATATGGAAAGCGCCATCTGGAATAGCTCTGGGTTGAAGGGAAGCGCCGAGAGCTTCGTGTGCAGTAGATGCAAGTACTACGAGTAGGGTACCGATGAAGGAGTACATGATGTCAAGTGGTTATGTAAAGTGTCAAGCTTGCCAATAAATGTTTACAAAACCGCGTAAGGTATTGATGAAGCTACTAAAGTTCAATAGCGAATAAAATATCCAACTTTGAGTGAGCTGAAAAACTGATAGATAACGGACGTTGTGTAGAATCTTGCGATGATGGCAAGTTAAAAAGTTGATAGATAAGTTCTGGATGAAAAATAAGATGGGGCAAGCAGATTGGAATCTAGAGAATTGGCTGCTTTTATGCCTACCAGAGACTGGGATTACATCACTGGTACATCACTGGGATTACATCGCCTCAATTTCCCCTTGGGTAGAGTTAGAGAGAGGCTCGGTTATGATGAAACTTCAAACCAATCCATCGCCCCCCTCAAACCTTCATTTCCTCACTGCCAGCGGGTCGAGAGAAATCTTATGAGGTGGTTTCCAAGACGTCGATATGAGATCGACATGCGTACATAAGGGAGATTCTGATATCGTACAGATTTTTTCTCCTGATCACGTGACTTGTTCCGTGACTGCGCAAGCACACATCCAGATTTCAAATTCCTATTCTCAACAAAATTTTCACCTCAATCATCAGCTTTCTCTCAACTCAAATCTCATTTCCTCGTCTAATCTTCTTATCGTTCTATCTGTTTCTTTCGGTCAATGCCTTTCTCGAGAGGTCTAGGCCTCAGGGACGGGTTAAACACACCCACCCCGAGCTCTCAACGCCCGATCGAGCCTGGCGAGGTTAGTGACGCTAACATAACCAGGCTCGACTCGATCGGAGTCGCTCGGCTGCCTGATACGCCGAGAACCAATAGAGTTCGTGATCTAGTCGGCGAATCGATCGTGGGGAAGGGCAACCTCCCTCAACTACTAGGGGAGCTAAAACTCAAACTTCAGGAGTTGGCTCCCTCGAAGCCCAGCAGGGTCATGCCCTCCTCCTTGGCCCCGACGGGACCCAGCCAAGCAGGACCTGTCAGCTTCCTCTGCGACAGGAGTGGCTTCATGAACGTTCAAACCTTGGTGGAGTTCTGCCACCGCATCGCGATTGCGCAAGAGACCAAGCAATCGAACCAAGCGCCCGAAGCTCTCATGGCGGGCGTTCATGCCAGTATTCAGGACATGGAGGCAGTGATTGCTGAACAGGCTGCGAACCTGGCAGACCAAACCGCCAACCTGGAGTCAACAATAAAGAAACTCCAGGAGAGCGCTGAGAAGCAACAATCATCTTTCGCCAATGTGGTGAAAGCAAACAACAATCAAATCCCGTCGCAAACCAGACCAAGCGGCCAAAAACCTGCCAGCAGGCAAACTCAACCCCCGCCCCAAGCCCTACCAACTCTGACTCTCTCTCAAGTCACTCGAGAGGGAAAGGAAGAGCTTGACACACCTTCTCTGGACCTTGCTAAGCGGATCAATAGAGCGCTAGCCTGCGTCGATCCCGCAAACCCACCGATCATTAGAGGTCACAAACGTGTTCACCGCACTGGTGAAATAATTATCCAATTCCGAAATGAGGAAGACGCCGCCAAAGCTAGGGAAGATGCCAACACTTGGCTCCAAATACTTAATCCCAAACTCCGACTCAAAACTAAACTATACACTATCATAGTGCATGGTATACCGACGTCCTTTGACACAGATGACCACGACCAGGTGACCAACTTTGTCAATGAAAACAACGGGCTCATCGACTCAGTCGAAAGCGTCAGATGGGCTAACGCTCACTCGCTAGCCATTGCCAAACCATTCTCATCTGTCTTTGTTACCCTATCCGACCCCGAAGAAGCCAACAACGCCATCTTCAACAAAGTCAGCTTCAACGGCGAGCTGAAGACCACCGAACGATCCAAGAGATTAGAGGGATCGACCCAATGTTTTTCCTGTCAGGGCTACGGCCATATCCAGGCTAAATGCCCCAACAAACCGCGTTGTGCTACGTGTACAGGTGACCACTCCACTGACAAATGTACCTCCCGCCAACAACCAGGCACTGCTCTTTGTATCAACTGTATTGATAGACATGTTGCAATGAAAAGAGAAACTATTCCCACATTTGCCACCACCAACATTACCCAGGACGAAATGTCCAAATTTGCCCATTCTTCCCTTGCATCCAACTGCCCCATCCGTCGAGCCCACACTGCAGCTCCCCGTAGCCGGGACTTTTTCCCGGTTACGAAAAGGAACAACACCACCCATGCCGTCCGTTAGTACAACGGAAGGCAGGGTAACCCGGGACCCGCTCAGGGTCCTACAACTCAATGTACATAGGTCCGAAAAAGTTATGCTCTCACTCTTCAATTCTTCTGAAACACGCTCCTTTCACTTCCTTCTTATCCAAGAGCCCCACCTCAACTGGGCGTCACACCTCCCCTTAACAGACCCAAACTGGCATTCTGTAATCCCACTCATGAGCGCTGCTCCTTCACTGGAAGGAGACACCCGAATCAAGAGTGTTATCTACGTGAACAACCAGCTCCCAACTCACTCTTTCTCACCCATCGCCACAAACTCAGCACTTATAGCAGGGGTAGCAATAGCTCTACCTCTTCCCCACCCGCCACTCAATCTTATTTCTGCTTATTTACCACCGGGCCAGGCCCAAACGATGGAGGCGCTATGCCCCATCCTTGAGAGACTAAAACCAAACCCAATACTTGTCGGCATGGACTCTAATCTTCATCACCAGATGTGGAACCACAGAGATTACCACCATGTCCACCGAGAAGCCGACGGGCTGATAGCCCTGATGAATGACGCCGGCCTCCTGCTCCGTTCAGAGGCGGGCGTCCCAACCTTCACTGCCAGCAACGCCCAAAGCAGTCAAACAACAGTGGATTTACAATGGCTTACACCGGATTGCTACGACTGGGCAACGGTCTGCAGAACTGACGTCGAATTTGAGCACTCTCACTTTTCAGATCATATGGCGATCATCACAGAACTCAACCTCCCAGCCAACCCCACGGAAGGATACTTGCCACGCTCTCGCCCCAACTGGGCAAAGGCCGACTGGGACAAGTATCAGGAGGAACTAGGCAAACGCCTAGCTCCTACTTGGACCTGCCTCCCCTCTCTTGACTCCCAGGAATCAATTGATTCGCTAGTGGAAGAGATCACGACGGCAATCGACGGGGCGGTATCTGCCTCTGTCCCTGTGCTCAAGATAACCCAACGCTCTCGCCGTTGGTGGTGCGCTGACACCCTCAACCCACTCAAGGGCCACGCCAACAACCTCCGGCGCAAAGCTCAACGATCGAGGCTAAGAGAGGATCGGGTTGCCTTCCGAGCCGCCCAACACAAATACCAAACAGCCTGTAAAGAGGCGAAAGTCACACACTGGCGATCGTTCTTGGCAAACCTGACGGCCAAAGATCTTTTTACAGCCGCCAACTACACGAACGGCCCTACGGCCTCGAGGACGCTCCCACCTTTGAAAAAATCGGACGGGGAGCTCACGAGCGACCCGGCAGAACAGGCTGACCTTTTGTTTCAGGCCACTGGGGGTCCAACTATACCCTGCGATTTATCTGATGTCACAGGGCTACCGGACCGAGAGCAAGTCCCGGAAAAGTACGAAACACAGGACATCGACGACGCCATCAGTCGCCTCAAGATCGGGAAGGCCCCAGGCGCTGACGGCATCACAAACGCCACCATCAAGAAAGCGCCTCCTAGCCTCGCCATCATCTTAACCCATCTCCTCAATGCGTGCTTCCACCTTGGGCTATACCCGACGAAGTGGAAGACCGCAAACACCATCATCCTCAAAAAGCCAGGGAAACCTGACTATACTAACCCCTCAGCTTACAGACCGATCGCACTACTGAGCTGCCTCAGTAAGGTGCTGGAGGCAGCGATAGCAGCAAGAATGCAGCGCCAAGCTGAAGAAAACCGAATTCTTCCGGATGGCCACTACGGCGGTAGAGCAAAGCGATCAACCACCGACGCTCTTCTAAACCTCACAATCTGGACGAAGAACCAATGGGCCAAAGGCCTTACGGTCGGCACCCTCTTTGTCGACGTCAAGGCGGCGTTCCCTACCGTCAACCCGGACCGGCTATGCCACACTCTCAACGAGATGGGCTACAGCCCAAGCCTCACACGTCTCATGGCTAATTTTCTCCACAGGCGATCAACAACCTTCCAACTGGGAGATTACCAGTCTGAGCCCAAACAATTAACCATCGGGTTACCTCAAGGCTCACCACTTTCCGTCATTCTTTACATTCTGTACAACACACCGCTGCTCAGACAAGCAGACGGCGTAGCTAACACTATTTCGCTAGGTTTCATCGATGACGTGGCCTTTGCCACCGCCCGGCCAACCATCCAAGAGGTCACTGAGCAACTCCAGATCCTCGCTAACAAGGAACTTGAGTGGGGGAGCCGCTTCGGCGCTGCCTTTGACAGGGCCAAAAGCCAGTGGATGGTGCTAACGCACAAGAAACCACCGACTGTTCCTCCAACCATCCAACTAGGCGATGTTGAATTATCGCCACAACCGCTGATCAAGTGGCTAGGGGTGCTAATTGATCCAAAGCTCAGATTTTCTGCTCATGTTTCCTCACAGGTCGCGAAAGGGACCAAAGTGACCAATCGCCTAGCGGGGCTGGCTCGCACGGGATGGGGAATCCCCCTCAAACAGTGTCTACAGCTGACCGCATCTCTCATCCACTCCAGGGTAGACTACGCATGCGTAGTCTGGCACGCCTTCGGGAAAACCACAGGCCCGGCAAGCAAGTTACAACGTATTGATCACGCTGCACTACGATTCGCGCTGGGTGTTTTCAGGACACACCCAACCCCATTTCTTCGACACGACTCACATACAGCACCAGCCCATGCCCGACTGAACGCAAAAGCAGACGCTGCAATACTCAGACTCCTGGGGCTCCCAGACACCAATCCAGCGGCCAAACTGGTTAAGGCCGTGTTCAAACGAAATCGCAAGACGCACCGATCCACGGTGCATCAGGCGCTATCCCATCCCGAAGGAGTCTGCCGGCTTCTCCCAAATCTCCCGGAAGTCTTGGACCCTCTACTGGCTGGCGCGCCGGTGAATCCCAGAGTCCAAGGATCAATCATGCCGACCAAGGAGGCCGCCACAGAGTTTGCACGACTCAATACCAGCAACCCGCCAGAGAGCACGGTTGTGTCTTTCAGCGATGGAGCTCACAACCCCAAGAAAGGAGCGGGAGCAGCGTCTCTCATCTTAAATCTTGAAAACCCTGAATCTTCCAAACCCCTTAGCCTTCGGGTGGGGGATGCTGACAATTTAACCTCATACCACGCAGAACTCATAGGCCTGGAGCTCGCGATAGCCAACGCGCGCAAATCAGCACCTCGGGACACCAGATTCTTCTGGTTCTTCACCGACAACCAGAGCGTTATCCGCGACGTGGTCGAGCCACTCAAGCTCAAATCTGGCCTCTCGATCTGCCTGCGAATTAGGCGGATCCTGGGCCACCTCCTGGAAACATTTGTCGAGGCGAATGTTTCTCTCATCTGGTGCCCATCCCAATCGGGGTTGGCAGGGACCAGGATTGCTGACGCGGCGGCGAAAGCTGCCACCGAACTTCCACAGATTGTCGGTTGCGTACCAAGCACAGCTCCATTCAAGAAGAAAATCCAGGACCGACTCGCCGAGGCGGCCGACGCCAAACCGTCAAACGAAACTCTGACCCGACTCATGGGGGTGCACAACCCTAAAGAGACATTTGCTGCCCTCTGCAAACTTACCAGACCAGAGGCGACTTTCATCACCCAGCTTAGGGCGGGTCACTGCCCGTTGAACAGTTACCTGTTTAGATTCAAACGATCCGACTCGCCAAACTGCGAGCTATGCCGACAGCACGAAACAGTCGAACACTTGCTAATCAATTGTAGAAGATACGCAGGAATCAGGAGAGACCTCTCCAAAGCAGCAAGAGCTGGGGGGGTCATCATGCACCGTAAAAACTTACTGACAAACCCTTCTATACAGTCAACTCCCTCTAAGTGCATCTTTCTCTGCGTGCATATTTCCTTAAATGCATAGGAATTCTTTGCCGCCAAAAATGGCGGCAGCCAAATCTAGAGTTAAATGCATAACCTCTTAATGCATATATTTTTGGCCTTGTCCAGAAGTGATCTGAGCGCTACTTTAGGGGTTTTGTAAAAAAAAAACCTTTCACAGTTAGGTTAAAAAGTGCAAAGTCCTCATTCATGCGGATCTACACCCTTCCCCATTCACTAATTCAAACTTGAAGACCAATATTTGAACTGAAGCGCTCTAAACAACATATCAAAATGCCACCAAAAGCCGCAAACCCATCCCAACCAAAGAATCAAATCAAACCTAAACACAAAAAGCCACCAAAACAATCAACAATATCAACACCTGAAACTTCTGAATCCGAAAAATCTGACCAGGAGCCTTCCAACCAGCACAATTCTCCCAAATTTGGAGTCGATCGAATCAAATTTGAAGCATCTCAACCTCCCTATGCCACTCGAATGGGTAACTTGATCCAGATTGCCAACTCCTCGGCCCCACCTTCCGAGATTGAACCCGACATGATTACCGAAGAGTACAAGCTCCATCATCTTGAGTGTGGTCTTACTCACCTTAAAGCCACTACTAAAGCTAAGATTGACCAACTCATGGCACGGCAAAAGCAAGGTGATGTCCTATCCCCAGAAGAGGAGGAATGGCTAGATTTATCTGGAAACTTAGTCGATGAAGAACTCGTTGTTAATCTCCTTCGCTCACTCACTGAGGACATCCCTTCAAAGCTCACTGAAGATCAATTCAATGCTATCATCACACTTGTGGAAAGTTACACACGATCCGAAGAAGAAAAAGAAGTCCAAAAATCCGAAGCCAAAAAACGCAAACACAATTCTGATGTTTCAACTGCCAACATCCCTTCAAAACCTGCAAAAGTTCGGAAAGAGAAGAAAGATAACAATACAAACAAGTCCAAGACGAGCTGCTCTGCTACATACGCTGACCGAATCGCCGTCCTCAACTGGCATAACTCTCACGGTAAGCAACAAAAGCTTACCGTTGAGCATTTCGCAAGAATCATGCCCGAGCTTGCCCTCAAGCAGCCTACGCTCAGCCGTTGGATCAATAACGAAACCAAAATACGAGACAACGCTCCCGCGGCTGCTAACAAAATCCAACGAGTCCGAGCTGTGAGACACCCTGACATTGAGGCGATGCTTGAGAGGTGGGTAGATGAAGCACTCGGCGCCAAGGTTGTCATAACTGGCGAAGTAATCAAATCAAAGTGGGAGGATTTTGCGCGTGCAAAAAATATACCTGAAGAGGATTGGTTGCAAATGAGCAGTGGTTGGTTGACACGATTCAAGGATCGCCACAATCTTCGCCTCATCAAGAAACATGGAGAAGCTGGCTCTGTGGACCCTGTAACTGTTGAAGAGGAGATTGTTCGGGTACAGGCCATCAACTCCGAATACAAGAGATGCGACATCTACAACATGGACGAAACTGGCCTCTTCTATGCGTAAGTACTTCATCTTTGATTTTCATCATAGAGTTTCTCTTTTTTTTCAAATCTCATATCTCGATTCTGACCTTCCTTTTCTAAATCAATCACTTCTGTATTAGCATGCCTCCTGATCGCGGTTTGGCAAAAGAAGACGAGCCTGGGGTAAAAGGAGTCAAAGCCCGATTTACTATCGTTGTCACAGCAAATGCTGACGGTTCGGATAAGCGACACTTATCGTTCATTGGGAAATACCAACATCCCCAACCGTTCAAGCGAAAGGGAGGTCGCGAGGCACACAATGTCGATTATTATTTCAACAAGACTGCCTGGATGACGACCAAGATATTTCGTGAATGGATCATGGCTTGGGACCGGGAATTGCGTGAAGAAAATCGTCAAATCATCCTCTGGGTAGACAACTTTTCAGGTCACATTGTTGAGGAGGGATCTCTCAAGCACATCCGACTTGAGAAGTTCAAAGCAAACCTTACCTCCCATATCCAACCATGCGATGCTGGCATCATCCGAGCACTCAAAGCTCATTATCATACACGATATGTAAATCGAGCGATCCGAAACTTTCATCTCGGTCTCCGTGGTAACTCAATCTATAAGATCGACATCTTATCTGCCATGCGATTGATAAAGCGAGCATGGCATGCAGTGTCACCCAAAGTCATCGAAAATTGCTGGTTGCACACTAAGATCGTTAAATCAGAAAATCCGGGTGTGATGTTTGTAGTTTTTTATCTCTTTCTGAATCCTGTACTGTAAGACTGAAACTGTGCTATTTGGTCCTTCTGTATAGAATCGACGATACTACACAACTTGAAGAAGGCTTGAAAAAGTTGCAAGAGATTGGAGCAGTCGCACCAAACGAGATTTTAACTGCCGATCACATCCTTAACCGAACAAAGGAAAATCCTGAGGAGTTGACTGTGTCATCAATTGAAGACATAGTAAATGATTATAACAATGACCAAGAAGATGATCAAGAAGACGAAGGTGAAAGCGAAACGATACCAACATCAAAAGAGGCAATGAAAGCCGTGTCTCAAATCTTCCGCTACATGGAAAGTATGGATGACCCCTTGGCTATTGATTTAGATGCTCCTCTTCATCGCTTGGAAAGGTACATTGGTAGTCAAATATTTCATTCTGTTGATAAACAAACTACGGTCTTTGATTTTTTCAAGCCAAGAAACAACATGTAGTTTAAGTAGAGAATTTTTGGTATAGTGATGATATGATACAAATGCTTCCATGCTTAAATTGTATCTTGAACAAGAATAAATTGTTTTTCCAATTTAAACACTCCACAGGTGTAATTTTCCCCTAGTTTGTAAATGCATATTTTATGTATTTAGAGGGAAAGTTCTCGTAATTGAATATTTTATGATTTTAGAGAGAGAATTCGCCTTATTGCATATCTTATGCATTTAGAGAGCATGATCCCTAACTGCATAATCCTCTAAATGCATAGAAATGGGGTTCCGCCAATCTTTATGCATTTAGAGGGAGTTGACTGTATACGAAGCTGTCTCTACTTTCTGCAGGGCCTCCTTTAGGTTCTACCGCGCGAGGAACAAGGCATACGTGCCGCCTTCCCGACCGCCCCAAGCCTCATTGCAGCAACACCAACACAGACCCACTCGTCAACACCAGGTGCGAAGAACTACCCAGCGCCAACCACCGGACGGACCACCTCAACCGCCCAGGACGCTCCTCCGCCGAACTAGACCGCCAGCCCAACCAAACAACCAGTACAGCTCGCCTCAAGCAGACGCCTTTTTTCGGCTACCATCATTTAACCGACACACCGAATGCACCTAACCTCCATCTCATGATCCACCGCTTCTACCTCAACATCAATGACAACTCCAACTCCAATACATGCCTTGACTCGACCACCTAAACCCTCTCCAACACGACACCACTCCGACCTCACCGACAACGACCTCACCTCAAATCTCATCACCCCACCACCTCCTCGATCTACCCTTACACCTCCATCTCGACACACTCCTCCTCAACCCCTCTCCTCTGTTCCTATTCAACGTCCCGACAAACCTCTCGACCAAATCAGTTTCAAACCAGCTTCGCTACAGCCTCATTTTGCTTTCTTTTTCTATCTTTTTCTCTTCTTCCTTTTTCTCTCTCAAGCCTTAACGGGAAAGGGCCAGGAAGGGCAGAAGGGAAGGCAAAGATAAAAGACGAAGCGGAGTATTCTCCGTCGAAAAAACCCACCTCCGACAATAAAAGATGTCATCATGACCAACGGGGACATCACCCCGGCGCCTAAGAGTGTAAAATCCAACACTGGCCATCTGGCGTGGAGAGATTCCGTGGAGTCTTTTGTCTGCGCCCTACCAGAAGCCTGGAATGCTTAGCTCCGACCCGGCGGCCAGTGCGCTGCTTATGTCACGTTTACTATATGCTATATTTTCTATTTTCTCTCTTTCCTATATGTCTATTTTCTCTCTACACTTCTCAAATCGCTCAGAGCCAGGATTAAATTGTCCTCCAATCAGATCAGCCTTTTATTTTCTTTATAACGGCGTTTTGTCAATCTGTTTCTTATCAACAACTTGTTGTAGAAGTGTGTTTTTGTGCCGTCAGGCTAGGTATCGCACTATAAATATATTCAAAAAAAAA
>KZ146989.1:7207-19625 GCA_002157085.1 Melampsora occidentalis | reverse complement strand
GTCCAGAGAGTGATCGGAACCCTAAAACTGATGAATACCCGACCTCGGGGCTTTGTACTTGCAGGGCCGGTATTTATGAGTAGAGCTGAGAGTGACAGTTTTGACAAGGTTTTTGCTGGGGAGGGAACCATTTATGGAAACTACCAAATGTAAGTTGAATTTGAAGGTTTTCAAGGTTTCGACGATGGAGTTAATAAATTATTTTGGTGTTGATGGAAAATTGAAAGCTTGCAAACCAGTCGAGACCTATTGGTCAACAACCCACTTCGATTGAAAAAAGATATTAAAGCTGAAGCTGAGGAAAGTCGAGAAGAAGTTACCTACAATCAGGAATCCAGGGAAGAGAAAGTACGAGATCGAGACGCGAAAGGATTTATGAAGACGATGATAATGATGAAGAGTTGAAGGAGACACATTCAATCATTCCTCATCAGCTTAAGGCTTGAGATAATGGATGCAAGCAATTCACTTTATCATTTAGAATCAAATCAAGAATGGTTCAAACTTTGCCTCATTCAACTTCAACATCAACTCTCATTCGATTAGGATCATTCATCAAACAAACAATTGGCTCATTCGAATAGAATCATTTGTATCAATTGACTCATTTCGATATCTTGACAATTGACCATCATTCTACACCCACCCGTATCTCAGAACGACCATGGATTCACAACCCAAGTCAGATTCAAGTCAATCAGATTCAATAACCACTTCAGATAATAATAATAATAATAATAATAATAATAATAACCTTCCTAGCAACATTGATGATAGTCACCCACAAGAAGTAGTAGAGCCGCCATCATCAACAGTCTTACAGAGTAGTTCATCACCATCCTTACCGACTCAGCCGACCAATTTATCAACTCTCTCGATTTTAACTCCGAACTCGATCGAAGTTAGTTCTAGCACCAACAGCCCTAGCTACAGCTCTTCACCATTCACAATTCCTTCACCTCACGCTGTCTCAACACTTAACCCAGCTCCTCCCCCTCACTCGGTGTCTGCTCTTGCAACGCCGGTCACCACAGCTACGACGTCTTCACACAGAAAGATAACTAGATCCTCATCTTTATCTTCATCTGCGTCTTCATCTTCATCCCCTTCTGCTAATCTCTCTTATGAACCGACATCCCGTACGTATATTCACTTTTCAATTCCATCTCCTTGAGTGATCGAATCATGTTTCTGACGCTCTCTTTACCTTTCGATAGGCAATGTCGAAGCACAGCCTCACGCCGCAGGTCCTGCCAGCCTCGCCACATCAGTTGGACATTCACCTACACTAGTTTCTGGCTGTATTCCAAATCCTACAATCTCAGCTTTAAGCATGAGAATGAATACAACTCCACTCTATTCATCACCATTGGCCAAAAGCCCTGTAGTGGGTCGTGCTGATGATGATGACGGATCCGACGATCAGGATGATCATGTCAGCGAAAGCGACCCGACAAAGTTACATACTGCATCTGATGACGAGAGGCGGCCTCAACGTCTACTGGCTGGCTCAGCTTCCCTTCGGAGTATCGATGAAGCAAGTGTCAAGTCGGAAGAGGAGGACGAGGACGAGGACGAAGATGATGATCAAGAGTTCAAAGACTTTGAAGACAATGAGGTTTTGGATAATTCTCCGAACTACGGTCTGCTGGAGCGCAACACACTCGAGACGCATAGCACCGCCACCAGCAGTCTTAGTCGTAGTGCAAGTCGCACCTCTGATGATTCTGATTCCGAGCACATCTCCAAGCTTTCCAACAGCCTACAAACTGCAACTCATCCTCAATCACAACCGTATCAAGGTGCTTCAAGCCGAAACAGTAGCCTCAACAAGTCTGCTACGGGGCCCTCTTTGGCTAGGAAAGACAACGTGCGCATGGGTAGTCCTCTCAGGCATGTCACTCATTTAGGTATAAAGCTCCAACAACTTCGAATCTCTCGATGCCTTATGTTTTTCTCTGACTCATGTTCCTCTGTGCTCCTTCTCGTAAAGATCCTGGCCCGACATCTCCCAGTGACAAATCGGCCAAAAGATCAAGGAGTGAGTCAACTACTCATGGCGATCCCGAGATCAAGTCGGACTCCCTTACACCTCAACTGGGTAAACATCGAATAATGCCCCCTGGACCCTCTTCCACTGCACTGGGCCTGCATTCTTCTCCCATCCTTTCAAGTACTACGCCCCTACTTCCTGATTCTCCGATCAGTCGACGCAAATCAATTTTGAATCCTATCTCAGGTGGTACTTATCAGAGCACAAATCTTGCACAAGTCTCGTCACTTGACCTTCATCACGTCACATCATCTGTAAGTGCTCCAGCTTCGGCCTCGTCACAGGTGCCACCGGCGCTGCCCTCAGATCAAAGTCCGAAAACTAGCATTTCTCATATCAATCGTGGGTCAGTCCATGAGAGAATCACGCCTCATGCGCGCGAGACCAGTCAATCCAAACCGACTCACACCTCTCGAGCCGCCTCGACTTCCTCCCCTGGCTCCACTGCCAAAGGCCATGGTTCCAGACCTATTCATCATCACTCATCACCATCGCTTGCAACACCTTCATCCACGAAAGCCGCCTATTCAGCCGTCTCCACCAGTGCTATGGGTACTTCTAATATCACCAACCCTAGTCACCCCGCTTCGTATCCCCACATCTCCACATCACCATACCACCCACACTATCAATCATCTCAACATGGCCGTCAGTCGTCAATCGCTTCCAGCAGCGCTAATCAATCGTCAGTCACCTCATCGTCGTCACCGCCTCGTAGACATTCCTTGGTATTCACTAGCTCCTCCNGCCTCTCCAACGAAGCCGAACTATCAATATCATAACAAATCAGCCTTATCCGCTGCGCTGGCCAATAATTCTACCTCTGCTCCTCCCTTCCCACCGATCGAGGCCATCAGGATACAGCGAGTGCCAACATCCGTTCGGACTGCACAAGACTTACGACTGTCCAGCTCGGTGCACATTGGCGTCACGAGTTCACCCGTTACCAGTTCGAATCAATTCTCTCCTATACCTGGCTTTAGTAGTACTACGTCCAAATCTATTCCAGCCCCTGTGGGTATTCCTGGTGGTGGCAACAATTTCACCTCCTTATCATCCGCATTCTCGCCTCCCATTGTTGGATCAGTATTAGCTTCTGAAACATCGAACCCGCTACATGACAATAGTCCAGTAGGCTCGATGGCCAGTGAGGCTAGTTCCCAGCGTGGATATTTAATACCAGGTATTAAATCAGCTGGAATATCGAGTGGTAGTGTAGCTGAAGCGGGCAGCAGCTGGNAGTATCAGTGGAAGAAGCGGAGGCGGGCCCAGGCTGAGCATGGGAATGTTGAGCAATGTTCCGTCTCTGGCCTCTCCCATCAATTTTCCATCGCCCACGGCCCCACCGGGTGCTGATGCTGGTAGTAATAGCAGTAGTCAAGACAGTAGAAGGATGAGTACGAGTTTTTCCCCTTTCTTTATGCCGGGATCGAGCCCTTCAACTTCTCATCCAATTACAGCTCCAGCCATTGGAACTCCCCATTCGTCACCCAGTCAACCAACAGATCAGTATGCAACACGCGATAGGTCAACGAGTGTGTTCAGCGTGTTTAGTGAAGAAGGTCCATATTCGCGCCGAGTCCCGAATCGAGGTGGAGCTGTTACTACCAGTGGCGGCCATCTTCCTACTGCTCAAGCTACAGGCAGTAGTCATCATAGTGATGATCCGAGCCTCTCATCATTTTCCGCTACCGTCGCAAGTGGATCTGGGAGTGGGCTCGGAACTGGTACCGGCGTTAGCGGTTATTCTAACCCTTCACTTGGAACTATGGCTGATAGAAAACACCATACCAAGTCATCGATCAATCATCGCTCACTAGGTGGGACAGGCACTTCATATCCATACGGCTATCCAGTGAGGCCCATTCGACATGGATCAAGCTCACTCTCCTCTAGGCGTGGGGGTCTTGGCAGTAGTCATCGCACATCAATTGCTTCAGGCCCAGGACCATCAACCGAGGATTTCGCCAAGATCATCATTCAATCGCGCACGGCTAAAATTCACAAATGGAAACAACAGCAGATGCACAAAAAAGTGTTCCCAGATATCTCTCAGACATTACCCGGTGAAAGCTCACGGTCGGCTTTCCAACAGCTTACTTCCGGAAATCGCCCATCAGCATCGCCTGAGGCGCTACCATCAGAAGAATTGGAGTCGAATTTTCTTACTGCTCGCCCAGGACAAAGTGGGGACTTTGATTCACGATATTTACGTCCTCTACCAGGTCAATTGCCCGAACGCAAACGGATTCCTGACTTTGGTCCACTCTCTGCATCACCTGAAGGAAGACCGACAGGATTCCTGGATGAGAATGAAGAACACTATGAAAGGCCCAATGCTTTGCAAAGATCATCATCAACCAAGACGATTGGGACAACTAACCGACGTGGTGAAGAAATGGCTCTGTCAACCTCCGCGAACCCAAATGAGATTATTGATCCTCATTCAGGTTTTAGTCCACGTGACATGAGTAGTGAAGTGAATGAACCTAGCCACTTCAAGGAGATTGAATGGGTTGATTGGCTTGACGATTATCGAAGGATGAAGGAAGCCAAGTTACGTGCTGAGAAAGAAGCTCAGATGAACTTGACAGAAAAGAATGATATGTCGCAGGTTGAAGAAGTTGAAGAACTCAGTATGAATGATGAATCCAAGTTAGGATCAATTTCTGTCAATGAAGGGGTTTTAGATGCCTCTGATGGTCCTGAAAGACCTCGTCAGTTTTTCCTTTTTTTTACGCTCGACTACTTTGAAATTGACTGAAATCGTGCTTTTGCTTCTTCATAGTCGGTGACTTTCAGAATCCATCTGCATCAGAGGATCATTATAGCAGCGCGGATATGATAGGCGTACCAGCTTCAGAACCTGACTATGCTGTTCCGCCCTCGCCTCCTGCTACGTTTGACGGTCTTCGATTACGAAGGCTAAGCGTGTCGTCCATCATAGGAAGAAGTACGAAAACCCATCAGCTCAGTTTAGCTGAACAAAGAGTACCCAGCTCTATGCGAAGCTCTTTACGACCGCCATCTGGAAAACCTCTCCCTACGCCTCAGTCGGATTTTCTACCTTCTAACCAAGAGCCTTCCACTAGCACGTCTCGACTCGCAGATACATCTTCGCTTAGCGGAACTAAGATCAAGAAAAACTTCAATCTTGGAAAAAAGATTGATGAATGGTGGAATGCTGTCCGATCCAGTTTTACCCTGAATTTGGATGATAAGCAATCTTCTAGCAGTGATACCAGCTCCAACTATAGGAGTAATGTCACCTCACAACCGTTCCAATCGAAATTTAAGGGCATTCGGCGAGTGAGTGCGAACCCATTGACAACTCATGACAAAGATCGCAACCCTACAAACAAGCTAGCTTCTGGACTTCGTTCGGTCGCATCTGCTGTCGATCTGTTGAAAAACCCTAAACCCACACAGCCGACTGCGTTCGATCAACCGACAATCACCACCTCGTACCTCGCGTCTACTACACACCAGCCTCTTCAATCTCGAAAAGCAGAAGAGCCACCAATTGTCGTTCCAACGGGCGCATTGGCTCCCATACCAAGGCTCACTGTTCGAGGCCGAACCTCTTCTGCTCATAGCGGTTCGTCGCATAGCAGTGACGGCTCTAGGGGACCTCCTGAACGTCGACGAAATCCTAATCTTACGCTTAACTTGGATCCCCTGACATGTTCCCGAGCCTCAAATGTGTTCAATAGGATGACTGAAGGTGATGAGCACAAGGCTGATCCAAAAGTGAACTCGAACCCCGAAGCGGCTGTGACAAGTTTTTTGAAACCTGGGCAAGAGGGAACCGGGAGGGCTGTGTCAAGTCCAGCAATCACACATTCGCACCCTGTCTCAGCCGAACAACAAAGAGCTCATGACATGGGATTCTTGGCTGCTCTTCAACAACCAGAACCCACTCCTATCCTGAGTCCTAGTGGTAGTCGCCTCTGGGACCAAACACCTGGCTTGGTGCTCGGAAATCCATTCAAGTCGAATAGTACCTCTGTTAGTAATATGATGGAAATCGGTACCAGTTCGCCTGACGTGCCCGGCGGTGGTTCCGTAAGTGCGGTTGGTACCATTGGACCCCGTTCATTAATCCCATCAGCAGTTCCTAAAAGCACTCCAACTATTGAACCCGATACTGGCATTCGGAATCAAACACGACAAACACGACATCCATCTTCTGTCGGTAGCCGTACTCATCCGCATCACAATACAAGTCAGAGTGGTATGAGTAGTGCAACGCAAGATCCTCAAACGCCCGCGTTCTCGATGCATACTATCCGGGAACATATTCGGCATCGATTGGCGACGGCTAAGATGGCCTGTGATACGTCACTCAGGGTGATCGTTGATGAAATCACTAGCTTTGTTGAAACTGAGGCTCGTGGATTGAGAGAGCAAGACCGCATCCAACTCGAATTGGCACTTAGCTCGGCGGCTTTGCAGGGTGCTGCAGGATCTAACTCATGGTACCCATCACCATCAACCCTTGATTCCGGAGCCGCTTCCGACGTAGCTCCGAATGAAACTGAGTCTGATGCAGGCTCGCAGGTGAATACTAACCTTAACCCAACAGGAATTGATGAACGTGTTTCGCGGTTCAGTACCACGCCGACTACATCACCGTCTCAAAGCTTGAACAGAACACTCTCAATTCCGGCCGATCTAATTCATCAACCATCAAATCTTCCCATGCCACTTCATCAAAGATCGATCTCGACCCACAACTCTGACACATCTGAGACTTCATCTGCAGCAACATCAGCTCCCGTCAGTAGAAGAGGATCAGGTCGTGGACGCCCGATGCCAACAGGTCCGTCTGGATCCAATATGACTGCTCGCGGAGCGTTACGGCAACCATCNGGGTGGTTCAAGCTGTATTGGTAGAGGTTTGGATTCACCTATGCGTCCCGGTGCAAGTGGCAGTCGTAGTGTGAGTGTTTCAACACAATACTCGGAGTCAGTTGGACGTAGCTCTAGGTCTCCCTCACGATCGAGATCGCCATTACCAACGCATGTGGCGTCAGTCAGGAAACATTCACCACTATATCAACAAGATCAAAACAATCCCGATCAAGAAATCGCAAGATCCTCAGGACCTGTGGTAGCTAGTGATGAGTTGTTCTACAGTTCGACTTTTGTCGCTAATCTACAAGAGATTAGCTCGATCGCTACCGAGATGTTGGATACCCCTGTGGGTGCATTGACGTCCAAGTCCCATGCTTGCGTCGAGGTTATCTACAGAGTCCAGCAGATTGGGAAAAGTTGGGATGTGAACTTGGATTGGCCTCATCGTGGTTGGTATGGTAAGCAGTACTGTATGAACAAAACCCTCACTGTTCTCACTCTAGCTGACTTTTCTTTTGTGGGGTTTAGTCCGAGTTTTGTTAGCTGTAGCTGGATTGAGCCGAGTTTTAGAATGGTGGGATGCAGAGAAAGGTTTTTGGAATTTCGCTCCTGAAGACGAAGATGATGCAGAAGAAATCGAGTTCTTTGCAACCAAAACTGGCGGAGATCAGCCAGCGACAATCGAGCCAACAACATCTATATCAAAAGAAGGCTTATTGAATGCACCGAACAATGACTCGATGGAGATCGTATTGGTCTTGAATGAGGATGACAAGAAGCAAACCGAATCACCAGTACTTAACAGTTCCAAGACTGCTCCAAACTCACCTTTGCATCTTCGCTCTAAAGCCAAGGATAATAATAATACCGCGGTCAATAAGAAAAACATGAATCAAGATTTCAAGACAGCAATTGACCTTGCTCGTACGGAGACTATCTTGGCTGAAGTTGCTATCACGGATGCTACTATTTTGTATTTGAGTCCTGGTTGGACCAAAGTCACTGGGTATGTTGGCATATCTTTCTCTATGGTTTCTATAACTATAATGAGTTGATTCTGATCACACTCTCAACACTAGACTTGATCCGCAGTCCGTGGTCGGTGCACCGTTTGGCGAATTGATTGATGGGAATTATGAACTATTCAGCGAGGCTAATCGTAAACTGTTAGAAGATGTGGGAAATACAATCGAGCTACAATTCACTGTCAGAATCACACTAGAGAATAGCGATGATGAAGAGGAAAGTGGCGTGAAGACTCGTGATCATTTTATGCCAATGACGGGTAAAGGGATGTTAATGATGGATCGGATCACAGGTGAGGCACTACATTCAATGTGGGTGATTCGTCTAAACCCACGTCAAACGGTCGATCAAAAAACTGGAGCCGTGATTGAGAACAAAGGACAGCATCATTCTCGATCTCAGAGTGATCCGGGCGCCCCAATTCTTGAACCATTACCATTGTCTACTGAACCCTTACTATGTCGGATCTGCGAACATTGGTTACCTACTTATTACTTTGAACGTCATAATGAGACTTGTGCCGAGACTCATCGACTTGAGATGCAAGTGAGTGAATGTAATGAACGATTGTCGGATTTGAAGGATACCATCAAAGACTTGAGAATCGGAATCGAAAGAGGAATGACCAACGAAGTTGCCTATGACGGAGTTCCTTTATTGACACATTTATCTTCACAAGCATCAAACCTCAGTCCACTGAATCCAGGTCGATCTCCAAATGTATCATTGATTCATCATAATTCCATCCGAGCTACTCAAAAGGTGGTACTAGATGAGATTGAAGAGTTATTGAACATGGCACTCGATATCTCCACACCTTCATCTAATGAAGAGATCACGGAAGATAACATCGAACATTTGAAATTACTCTCACCGAACTCGGAGCAAAAACTACTGCAGATCACGAACTGGACTTTCAAGAAACTGGAAGATCCAGGATTGGTTCATTTGGCACGGGACGTACTGCAAGCCGCGCATGATAAATCGAATGCGGTGAATCGAATGAGGAACACGATTCTTTATGCTGAACGAATTCGAATGGAATGGGAGGTCAAGGCTCAGAAAGCTAGTCTGAAAGATTCCAAACGAAAAGCTTGTGAGATGTCACCATCAATTTCGACTGAAGATTCCTTCAAACCTCAGTCTGCTTCACAGAAACCAGAATATGAGGATGATCAACCAGTCAAGCCTCCGAGAAAAAGCTCTTCTATACAATCTATCAACCCAGAATCTGCGCTTCGTGTGGTTCCTCGAGCAGCTCCGCTTCATTTGAAGACGAGTGATATAAGTGGGTATAACAAGTCTGCTCCCGGTACTGGAACGCCACCCAGATCACCTCGCTTTACTCATGTTTCAAGTAACAGTGTGAGTCGAAGAGGCTCAAATCAACAAAAGAATGACGCTCCAAGTGCACCACTCAATACACCACTCTCTCCAAGAATTCCATCAGCTGTACCAGGGAAATCGAAATCAGCCGCTTCCATCAAAGATTTTGATATGTTGAAACCTATTAGTAAAGGAGCATTTGGACAAGTATGGTTAGCAAAGAAAAAGACAACAGGGGATTATTATGCGATCAAGATCTTAAAGAAGCAAGATATGATTGCAAAAAATCAAATCATGAATGTGAAATCTGAACGAAAGATTTTGATGAACCAAGCTGATTCGGATTTTGTTGTGAAATTGTTTTATACATTTTCATCTAGAGATCATTTATATTTAGTGATGGAATATCTCAATGGAGGGGATTGTGCTGCTTTGGTAAAAGCCTTAGGTAATCTTCCTGAGGAATGGACTAGGAATTATGTGGCAGAGGTTGTCATGGGGTTAGAGTACTTGCATTCGACTGGGGTTGTACATCGGTGAGGATTTCTTCTCTATCATGATGACGTGAGAATTGAAAAGTGATGTTGACTTCTTTATGCTTCTAGTGATTTAAAGCCAGATAATCTACTCATTGATCATCGTGGGCACCTGAAGTTGACCGATTTCGGATTGTCAAAGATTGGATTGTTGGGACGACAAGCAGCTGAACCTCGGTCAGGTATCAACTTATCGACTAGTTTAAGAGACAGCAGTAATATCCGTCGTCGAGCTATACCACCCGGACTTGACACTCTCAGTTCCACAGCCGGTTCAAGCCCAGATACATCACCTATGACCGTTCATTCTTCTTATTTTCTTACCCGCCAAGCTGAACAAGATCTCAATACACCTAGTGATACTTCTAAAGATTCAGATGCACATCGTAAGTTTCATTATCAAAAGCCAAACGTATCACAGTCTGCCATAGGCAAATCGAGTGGTGGTGGCGGTAGTAGTCAACAAGTTAAATCGGATCTTGAACATAAAAATTTCGTGGGAACACCTGATTATCTGGCCCCTGAAAGTATCTTGGGTATCGGTATGGATGAAATGGTCGATTGGGTAAGATTGCCTCAAGAGTTAACTGGACTGACACTATTATGTGATTGATGTATTGATTATGACTTGTTTCTTTTTTTGGTTGTGTGGGATATCATCCGAATCATTTGCAGTGGGCTTTGGGTGTAGTTTGCTATGAGTAAGTCTCAAATTCAGTTTTTTACATTTCGTACCAATCCTTACGGATTTTGACCATGCCATCACTATCTCTAGGTTCCTTTATGGGATTCCTCCTTTCCACGATTCGACCCCGGATAAAGTCTTTGATAGGATCTTATCACGTCGATTAGAGTTTCCAGAAGCAGATGATGATATATCAGCAGATGCAATTGATTTTATGGATCGATTGATGTGTACAGATCCAAAAGCCAGATTAGGAGCCAATGGAGCCAGTGAAGTCAAGGCACATCCATTCTTAGCTGAAATTGATTGGGCAAATTTATTTAAAAATGAAGCTAGTTTTGTTCCATCAGTGACAGACCCTGAATCAACTGATTATTTCGATCCGCGTGGGGCTACTCAAGTATTTCATGACGATGAAGAAACAGGTCAACAAGGTGAAGGTGCCGAAGATGAAAAAACGCCTGGGGAAGGAATCACCTTACAATCTATCACCCAAGGAGAAAGTAAGAAGCCTATTGAAGTCACTACACGTAGTGGGAGAGGATCGGATGATTTTGGGACATTCAGTTTCAAAAACCTACCGGTACTTGAACGGGCGAATGAGGAAGTTATCCGTAAACTGAGAGGCGATCAGGCCACTGTCACCCATGCTGATCGAGCTCGTCACCCCCGGCACTTATCGTTGAGTGGACGAGTAAGTGATATTTCGGTGGGAATGATAACAAACTATTTGCTGACGTCTGTCCCTTCAATAGGCCAGTATTGGTGTTCATGGCAACACGGGTGGGGGTGGGCCTTCCTCACCAACAGATTCGACATCATCTTCTGCTTTATCCTCGGCTGCGAAGCTTGCAGCCGGACCTCCATCTGGTCAAAAAGCTGGCTTCTCGCATGGCCGACGTCCTTCAGAACATTTTAATCAATTCATCCCAGATGAAATAGCCGATGATCCTAGTCGAAGAAACAGTCTGCCTTCACGAATCAGAAGAGCTTCTTTCTCGGGTAGTACTCAAGCTGGAGGTAAAGGAACAGCTGTACCACGACCGATTGTACCTACTTTAAGACCCGCTGTACAGCCTCAACAACCACCACCTGGTTCAGCTTCTCGGAATCCTGGCTCCACTATGAGCTCACCTGGTCAAACTTTCAAACCATTGTTGCCACCGATTGCTTCGCCACCAAAATTACAGGAACGCACAGTAGATTGTCTGATCGCCGAAGATAATCCAATCAGCTCAAAGGTAAAAAATGTTCTTCGTATTTTGGATGATAGTCAGTAACTGATGAAATGTTTGAATGTGACATAGGTCTTGGAAACAATCTTGACTCGGTTCGGATGCCGATGTGTGGTTGTACCTAATGGAGCTGAAGCGATCAGTTGTGCCATGGGAGATGTTGCATTTGATGTGATCTTTATGGATCTTATGATGCCAATCAGTTAAGCGCCTTTTAATGACTATCAAAACCTTTTAGCTTAATTTCTGATGAGATTCTTGTTTTTTTTTCATTTTGAAAATGTTCAGTTGAAGGACAAGATGCAGCAAGGATGATCAAATCTACACAAAACGCTAATGCTCATACACCCATTGTTGCAGTCACTTCATTTGAAAGTTTTGTAGTTGCACCATCTGATTCAGAAGGAACTTTGTTTGCTGCTTTGTTAGGGAAACCGGTAGGGAAAAAAGATGTTTTAGATGTGATGAAGAAATTAGGATTTGGTGCAAGACAAACTAAGAAACAATTATAAATAAAAAGAAGATATATATATATATATACGTATATAATAACAAAGGAAGAAGGGGAAAAAATCTTTTTTTTCATCGAATTTTTTATATCAAGTGTTTTATGTTATTTGAAAATTTGTTGAAGGCAAGTTGTGGTGGTTATGGTCGTGGTTTTTGGTTTGTTTGTTTGTTTGGTAGCTTTGGTTTTTTT
>KZ146986.1:0-18368 GCA_002157085.1 Melampsora occidentalis | reverse complement strand
AATAGTAAAGGTCATGCATTTAGAAACTTTCTTTGAATCACCTTCATCTCTCTTGATCAATACGTTAAACATGTTTGCAAGGCCCTCTCTCTCTCTCTTGGAGGCTTGTGGTGTTGATTAAACCAATGCAATTCTGGATCTGTTGATTTCTGAAGGAGTTATCTTCAAACTTTCAGATTTGATGGTGACTGTATCTTCTTTGATTACAGCAAAACAAACCCCAAAGTTGACTTGTAAGATTGTGCTTGACATGCTCAATGCTCATCTTGCCAACTATCACGGTGTCTGTGTAGTGTTCATCCATTGATGAGCGCACATGACTTTCCTTTCTACCTGAAAGGGACTCGGTGTGCTCTTGTCAACAACCACTCAGGCACAGTGTATACTGAACAACATCAAGAGGACAACTCTATAGCTTTGATGTCAACTATGTCTCATGCTTCATCTCAGGTAAGTCAAAACTATTCTCGATGTACCAATGGTTGGCATAATCCAGCAGTCACTAATCATCCACCTGATTGGTGTTGTTTTGCACATTCAAATCTCAGACCTTGACAACCAGCTTGTTCTTGGACCACGAGCTACTACAGCTATTCCTTGACAAACCTATCTGGATGATGTCATTGAAACCTCTGCCTTGTCATGTCTTGCAACTTCTCCATCCAAGATGATCTTGCTCAACAGCGCATATTCAGATCATATGATTTCTGATAAAAATCTATTCAAGAACTACCAATCTATCAAATCTGAAGTATCTCTTGCCAACAGGAATACTATTCATATTGCCGGAAAGGGAGATATTGTGGTTCAGTCTCTTCAAAACCAGGTTACCTTACCAGCTTATCATGTTTCTACTCTGAATGATACATTAATAAGCATGGGTTGTTCATCCAACAAGGGTTATCAATCAATGCATGAACATGGAGTGGTTTTGCTTACAAAGGAAGGCTGTGGAGGCTTCACTGGTCAGATCAAAAAACCGAGTCATCAAACTCAGCATCACCATTGGTGCGTCTGTCTCTCATGCATGCAACAAAACAACTTTCTCTGACTATACTGTTTTACATATCATTCAAAGATGTATTGTTTGCCAGTGGTAAAGATTCCATACATAGTGCCATCAATCAAAATTCAATGGGGTATTTGATTCAAGATGAAGTTGAACTGGATAAACACCACGTAAAGCATTGAAACAGATCACATCCCAACTTCCCAAGGCCTGTAAACTCGATCAGCTTTCAAATCCGGTCACGCATGATGAGGTGTTGATTCAAATACTAACCAATTCAGAAATCAATATGATACCTTCTTTTATTTCACCTTTTTCTAACATCTCTTCACGTTTAACACCAGGCAACAGACCACAAGAAGTAGCAGGGGTAATCCAATCTTGACTGTTAGATCTTTTGACGGCTACATTTGCGATGGTGGATTCGGTCAGTTGACCATCCGAATTGTACATTAAAACATCAAATGGATGTTTCCCGTCGTTTGTCAAACTGACATCTATGCCAGGCAAGAAATAGTGAGATAGATTGAAAAGAGAAAAAAAAATGAATCAAGAGGAGACGGACGATGACGTGATCTGATAGAATCATATAAATCTCTTTGAGTAGTCTTGAAAAGTAAAAATGGAGATTCGTAATTGGTAAATTGATCATCAATCACTAGGATCGGAAGTTGTGAATGTCCTACCGAAAGATGGTTTCAGAAGCGCAATAGAAAAGCTAATCTTGGCTTGCAAACTAACTGCTTTGAGTCATGTAAGGTGAAGGAATGATCGTTACTTGGTTCTTCGGTCCAACGGTCACACGTAATCTCAGATGACTTGGACCTTGAGCGACGTTCAACAGCTTATTTTCAATCAAATGAGGTTCGCATGGTTCATGAGTTGCACACCAGGAATGAGGTAATTGGACTGCAAGTGATTGATGAGCAATTCTTAAACGATTCAAATGACGTTGAAGAAGTGGTAGAGTTGAATGTTGATTTGGATCATAGAGAATAGTAGTGAGTAGCTCGAATGGAATGTTCGATGATGATGAATGCTGAGCTGGATTGATATCAGTCATGATGATGCTCAAACTCACTCGATGGCCAAGTGAGAGTCTCGTGTTATGTACAATTAATAAATAGTTTTTTAATTACATTGTATTTAAATATGTATTTTTTAATTTTTAATTTTTCTTTACTTTCTTTACTTTCTTTACTTTCTTTCCCACAAGCTGACCGCTGAGTATGTATATGTAATCGAATTCGATCGATTGGGGTTCATCATGAACAATGTCATCATCACATTCTCGACTGACTACTACATCAAATCACAGTCAACAAGCTACATCATCAACTCAAGTTCGATCGGATTTAACAAACCATAATACTAGCTTACCATCTCAACCACAACCATTACCACTCAAACCAACTAGAGCTCAATTAAAGAATCAATCAAGAGTGTTAGATTCCTTTTTACCTTCATCTCAAAAACTCAACATAGCTCAATTTGCAAAACAAACTTATCAACTTTTAAAACCTTCAAAAGACTTTGATTTAAATGATTGGTCAACTGATTTACCTTCAAATCAACTCGATTCACTCATTCGATCTTGTAGGTCGGTAACTCACTAGAAACTCTTGCTCAGCATATCTCATCTCTCAAGCTTACCATTTCGAATTCAGTCTACTCGATCTTACCACTCCATTGGTTCCGATCTACAAGGATTCAAATCTAATCTCAGAACTACGTGATCATCAACACGAATTAGCAACTCCATATGGCTCTCTACACGCTCTTCATACTCTCGATCAATCATCTCGACCTGAAGATTTAGAAGAGTCTATCCCAGTCCATGATACTCAACCTGATCCAAGACCAACTAAACGTCCTAGATTTCTAGAACAGACGCCTACTCCATCTCTTGCTAGTATCTTGGAGACTCGTCAAAGAACCTCAATTTCATTCGCTCAGACTTCTACATCGGACATTCCAGTCACGCCTCTCCAAGCACCTGATTATCTGGATCCTACACTCTTCGTAAGTCTTCTCTTAATAAAGTTCTCCTTTCTCACTACTCAAAGCTAATCAGATCTCATACTTATCTAAACAACTCAGTCTCGCCCTCCTAGCACATCTCTTTCGACAATCGCTACTACTTCTTATCAGAGACCAAATGAACAAACTACGTCCACAAAGCCAAAACGGATTCGAAAGAAAGCAGCAGGTCCACGTGTACCGATTGAAGAAAAACCCGATCAAATTAAACATTTGATCGGCCGACTTGAAGCCACTGAGTTACGTACCTTGAAGCAAAGTTATGAGGGTATGCACTTTGTCAAAGCAGTTGGACGATCTGATTGGAATACATCCACCCAACCGGTTTGTCTTTTTTTTCCTTCAATGATCTATATGATTTTTCAGCATCTAATTTGATCTGGTTTTGAATTGTTAGATCTTTTCTACATTGCCAACTGCTCGAGTTAAAGAGTTGAATGAATTGGCCATCAAACGACCCTCACAACCTGCTGTACTTCTCACCATCACGTTTCATCCACTTGCAAGATCTATCGATCGTGCTACCTCTACTATCACCGAACGCGAAACAAAGGCAATCGCACCCCGTCAACAAACTATTCATATTCTCTCGACTCAAACCCTTGCTGAATTGAAAGATTCCGTGGTTTGTGCCGCTGATTATATTCCGAGACATGATGGTACAAGTTGGTTGAGTGAGAAATGGGACGCAGGTTGTGTGTTGGCTTTAGAAGGTGTATGTTATCCTGATCGAAGAGGACTTGGAGTAGCAGGTAAATCAGACTATGGCCAGTAAGTTTTTGAAACAAATCCTTCCGTTTTCTCTCTTTGTTGTGATACTCACACTTCAATATTCAAATGTAGATTACTTCAGCGATTAACTGAGTTAATGGCACCCGGTGGACCTGAAATCATAGAACAAGAAACGCAAACAAATGAAGCCTCAAGTGATATTCAAGTTAATAAACCGAAATCTAATTCAAATTCACGTCCACAATTGATATTATCTTCAACTGGAATGGAATCTATACGGTTTGAAGAATTAGAATTACAAGTGGGGGAACCTTATTGGATGTTACATCAAGGGAACTGTGAACACATCTTTACTGTAGATGAAATAAGGTAAGTCAAGAAAAACTCTATCAAGATTGTTTTCCTATGAATCTTGATCAATGACTAAAACATCATGTCTTTGAATATCAGAGCGGTACATCCAACAGATCCAACTTTACCAAAAGTTCCCAATGGAAATATCTTACCAACCTCGATCGAAGGATGTTATCCGATCACCACCTTCCTCTCTAGATTGGCTTCACCCAAATGTAGAGTATGTGATCGAGATCCAGCGAAATTGGTGATTATGAATGATGAATTGGTAGACGAATCACCTTGTTTTGTTTGTGAGAGATGTTTTGAATTGTTACATGGTCATGAAGCTGGATTTAGGATTGGCAAAGTTGTAGGTAGAGAATGGTGGGTGGTACCTTTATTAGGATCTTAAATTTGTTGGTATTCAAAAGTGATGGTTTGGGGCGGTTCATGTGATTTGGTTTATGGAGGTTGTGGTGTTTAATCTTGTTTTGGAATGACATAGGTTGATTGGAAGTCAAAGGTCAATTACTTGAAGATTTGGAAGGATTCATTCAAGTTCATGAAGATCGATGATCACATGGTCATGCTTGATCAATCAAAATTGTAACAAACATATCTATAGCTGATGATATCAAGTGTCAATTACAAGTCTTGGTAAATGAAGCTCACGACCGCAGCTGAAGCTCTGAAAGTGACGATTGGGTGAGTTACAATAGTCGCTTGATTGGATATTTTTCTTCGCACTTCTTGTTTCTGGGAAGGACTTTATCACGTACTGGCCGGGATGAGAGCAGGTAGGATCAGGTATGCCAAGAGTGCCAAAGAGTCCTTTAGATAGGAAACATCTTGAAAGTGCCGTCACTCATTCATCTCCTTTGTGTGACCATCGCCCTGACCATGAACACATCAGGTTAATCCCCCAACGTCATGCAAGGTCATTTAGAATACCGTTGTGCTGAGCCCCCGAGGTTACTCTTAAAGTTTTGAAGCTTGTCACTTTGCGCAAGCTGGTTTTTGCATACTTCGACATTCATTCCTCCTACGTACGTCTTGGTGGTGTTCCATATAGACATCGACCGAAGTCCCGTCAGCTCCGGTTGTTCTGGGCGTAGGTTAGTAGGATATGCTCGAGGAACAGATCCATTTGAATGATAGCGTATGAGCTACCTGGTTTTCACAGGCTCTGCTCACGTCCAATGAGCTCAATAAAGTCCAATACTTTGACATCTTGTTCCGAGCCCCTTTTATCTCTAACTAACTTGAAATGCCCCTGTTGTCGCCGTCCAACAGGTCTAGGGAGTCGAGACGGCTTGGGTCACGGTCAAGTTTACCCCTTCCCCCCGTATATCTCCTCAACGTGACATCAAGAGCGGAGTCAATTGCTCTTGAGGGTATTTAAGTACACCGTAAAGCTTCTCAAACATATCCATCACCTCAATACCACAGCAGCTTTACATCATCATATTTGAAACGTCTTAAAACTCTAAAATGATCTTCTCTACTCGCACCTGATTGTCCCTTTGGTCTTTTGACATTGGTTCAATGCGGCACAAAGGACTGCAATTTGATTTTTCGACCTAAGCCGAAAAGCGATGGACGATTCTGTAAGCATAGTCTTCTCTAAGGGGTCACGAACACCTTCAAAGAGTACAATGAAGAACTATCAAATTCATCCTTAATCCTCTTGGTTTGAACCTGCCCTGGCCCAGTCTACGGTGATAAAGATGACACATGGTCATTTCCACAGGCAGATTGCAAACCCGTGCAAGTTCGTAAGTATTCATTGGACAATATTCTCCAGCTTCTAATGTTGATGAAGACCACCAATGCTGGATGAACTACAGTCAATCTACCACCTCACGCTTCGGGGTGTTTTGACTCTAAGGGAAAAGTTGTATCAGTGAAAGAGGATTCTTGTCTAACTTATACACCAGCGGGGGGGGTAGAATTCTTGCGCAGGGTATACCAAGTGCATACTGTGAGCCAGATACTTCATGTGAATATCATAAGTGTATATGTTGATTGATGTTCAACGATAGATTTCTCTTGATGTTTAATAAGAAGCACGCGACATCCTTTAAAAAACAAGGGTTCACCAGAGATAAGGACGAGTACGTTCAACTTCAATGTACATCTGTGACTAACTTGATTTGTAAGTTAATCTGAAGATTCGAACCGACTTTTCGTGCTGATATGTCCTGATTGCCAATTACTGTCATGACCAATCAGCATATCCAATCACACAACCTAAGATCTCCATTGTTGGACTTCACCTTCATAATTCACATGGGTATAGGGTAAGCCTCATAGATTTTCTAGTTTCTCTTTCTGTTGGTCTACTTTAACCTTTTTTGTGTATTCTGTAAGGCATTCGATATCATTGTTTTGAAAAAAAAAACCTGTGAAAAGTCTCAATAAGGGATTGTTCTAATCTTGGTCTACACTCGAATTCGAAGCAGTGCACACAAGGTAAGACTGAGCTAAAAGAGAAAACAATTCCCTCTCGAAGCTTAAACAGAAACGGCCGAAAGCGTGGAAAACACACTGCTTGGATAAGAGGCAAATTCAGACCAGTTGTAGGAGACAGTCACTCTATGTTTGCAGAGTAGATTCTTTGGATGATTGCTTGAGAGCAAGATGGTATCCAAGGGCTCGAATTTTTGCACATCATCAAAGTCTTAAACGTATCGACGCATTGTTCCGAGCCCTCGCTGAATTGTAACCCTGATGACAATTCCCCGTTATGTATCGACAACCAGCATGTCTAGAGCTCGTAGACGGCCAAGTTCAGACCGACAATTTCTCTCTTCAGTCTGACATCGAGAGCAATGATATTAAGTCGGTTTGGAGAGTATTCAAATACACCATCGAGCTTTTGATGAAAGATTTTCAATATATCCAATCGAACATCAACCTTACGTTGATATGTGTCATTGACTTTCTGATGTCCGTGAAACGTCAGCGAGCACCAATCATAGTCTGGCGTACAATCGTGCCCGATGTAGAACTATGACCAACTTGTTCAGTAAGTCAACTTTTCCCTTCAAACCCCCAAGCTATACATGCTTACACATTGAGATGTACAGATATGAATGTGATCAAGAAAAGATCCTTACTCGAACCTGAGGAATGAAAGATCAAAGCATCGTGTGAGAATTATACAACAGATCTTCTTGCCTCACAATATTTACTGAGTTCTACGCTATCACAAACGAGGTTTTTCGTCACCAAGGACCGTCGAGGAAGTTCATTCTCAAACTCCCTGTTCAGCTGTGCAACGGCTCTCTTTACTCAGGAAGGTTTGCTAGCAAGCCGTAAGTCTTCGACACCAGATCTTAACCTTTTGGCTACACCTTGCTTCAATAAGAATTGATGATTATATTCTCCATGTGCTGAGCATTCTTATCCTTAAAAGTGGCCGGGGGAGCCTTCCAAGGTTATTTATCCAGGAAGATCAGGAGAATATTGCCTTCTATTGGCATGCGTATTGACCAGACACTTCTGTCTACGCTATCAGTACAAGTAAACAACAGTCTATATATTGTCTAGCTGCTTGCTTGATTCTTTGTCACCCCTCCGTCAACTTTCTGAGGGTACAATCCATGGATGAGGACTCGGAGTGAAAAGTTGAAAGAAAAAACTTCATAATTTGTCTGGCTTTTACCTTACTAAATCCAAAAGACCTATCACAATCTTAGGGGTTTAACATCACAGTCTTTGTTGAGGCATATTGATCATCTCGACGTTCAAGAAATTTACAGTCTTGGTTAGTTCTAGACGCTTGCTGTCTTGAAGAGCATATTGCGGATGACTCACAAGTAAATCTTCAACAAATTATGCAAGTCACTTCACATTCTTCATTGTTCGGAACAAGGAACACATCCATACATCATGAGCCTCATATGATGATGATGATGGGAGACTCTAATTGATTAAAAAAATCCTTTACCCCCTATCGGATAAAACCTAAGACAGCCGCTAAACAAACGCAGTTCTGCCAAACAAAATCAATGAAAGGGTCCGAAATCTTTCTTGCCCTTATCATCTGGCCTTCCCAAAGGATTCAAGCGCAAAATCAAATTAAGTAGAAGGTTTATATCAGTAGTATGAAGCAGGGCTGTAAGCTTGTAGTATTACTACAACTGCGAGACCATCAGCTCAGCATTCATCAATTCGAGAGACCGTCCAATTTCTGGGAAGTCTAGAATGTGTATCCTCAATCAACAGGTTCAATCTTGTCCTCTGAGAGTCATGGGCATTGATCTAGTGTGGTATCGGCAGGCTGAAAACTAGTGACTCATCAGTTTGATGCTCTTCAATTTTTCTTGAGGGCGCGGACGCGGCCGGGTGACCGTGTTAGGTCGAAAACTTGCTCAGCAATCCAGCCTTGGAAGTCCATGACACTGAAAAAGCGACAATGCGTCCAACAAAACACTGGAATGTGACGCAGCCGTTTGAGTTGATTTCAAGGAACTACCTGAGATCAGGCGTGCTATAAGTTGAGGATGAGGGAGGATGAGGGTCCATGGAGCACCGTTGGAGAGTTCGAGAAGTCAGAACTCAAACATCGCTAATCAAATTACGGAAAATGAATACTCACTCGACCCCTGCTTACGCAGTCACGGAGCATAGAACTGACTGTACGAACTCAGAAGTTCAAATCATTTTCGTTTTCATTCAATTTCGAACTCCGCAATCATTTTGTACTTCACACTCAGCCATCCTCCAAACAAACGCTCATTTTCACGTCCACTACGATGGCGTTCGATATAGGAGATTTCATCAGACTGTAATGTTCCCTATCCTCTGTCCAATTCCAATCAAGATGTGAAGCCCCAAACTGATCAAGTCTTGCGTTATACTTCGCACAAAGGATTTCGATAGTGCTCGTAAATTGAAAAGATGGTGGGATCGACGGAAACACTCACAAGAGCATCACCCTCATCAACCCCAGCAGTCTCATTATGATCATTCAGATCCTTTTGGAGAACATNCCCTGCCGGGCCAAGTGCCTCCCGGATCTCATGGCCAGGTCAGTCTACGATGGGTCTGATGAACGCGACTTCTTGAGATGTTTGGCGCGTAAGATGTTGAAAATGTGTTGCTTTCCTATCTTCGTCATTCGATGCGCTTTTCTTGGGTCATCATTTTTCTTTTCATATCTCAAGACCCCTGCCACTGATCCTCACTACGTTGCATTGAGAAATCAAGCCATCCAAGAAAACAATCTGATGGTAAGTGTCTTTCTCTATATAGCTTGTCTTAGCAATGTGTAATGTTCCCTAGACTTGAGACTTCGCTCCATACTGACGCGAATGAAACCTATCTTGTTATGGCCTCTCCACTCTTCTAGAAATCGAAATTTGACGAAGCTCATCAAGCCTACAGCTCTGGACAGAAAGGCAGAGCAAAGGAGATCTCTAATCAAGGAAAATATCATCAAAAGAGGCGCAATGAGCTCAACCAACAAGCTGCCGAGTGGATCTTCAAAGGTTAGACAACGATATCAACTCTCAGCTACTAGTATTGTTTCCATTTGATCTACGCACTTACCAAACAAATTCCTTTTAGAAACAAATCGACGTTCACCTCCTGGCACAATTGACCTTCACGGTTTATATGTCCATGAGTCAATCTCTTACACCGAATGTTTTATAGAGAAAGAACAACGAACGGGTGGTCAGAAAACGCTTCGTGTGATCGTTGGCAAAGGAATTCACTCGGCTGGTCACATACCGCGGTTAAAGCCTGCCATCGAAAATATGGTCACAAAGTATGATCTGGCTATCCATGTAGATCCTCATAACGCCGGAGTTTTATTACTTGAGTTGGGAACAGGAAAGGCTCGCCGAGGGATTGATCAGGATGTGAGCCGAGGTCTAGAACAACCTAACCAGGATTCTTGTCAGATCATGTGATCACCCAGTTTTTAAAACGTCGATAAGTTTCCTCCTTGGAATTCTCCTTTGTTTCATTGAGTTAAATTTGGATGTATATCAGTAAAGATACCTGTTTGTGCCAAGTACACGTAAACATTTTGATTGTATTGCGATATCTCTAGGACGTTTGATTGACTTCTTCCTCATGATCTGATTTGTCTTGTTGTAAAGTAGCCTTCATGTTTGTGAGGCTGATGGACGGCAGAAGATGAAATGGCAATGGTTAAAACTCAGCAAAATGTCGATGATTGTAGGAGAAAACGACTATGAGACTATCTGTGTTTTGCCTAGCCAATTCTGATGTGTAATACAATATCCAACCCACATTGTAAGCTGTACACTTAGTCAGATCAAGACTTTGGGGTTTGAGACTGTCCAGAACAATCAGCTTTGGGATATCAGATAGGTCTCTTGAGTGCAGGATGGCTTGGAGAGAAGCATGAGAACTCGACATGTATGCTGACAGTGTACAGTACAAAGATGGCCCGCGAGAAGATGTGTATAGCCTTGTAGCAGGAACAGGAATTCCAAAAGTATCTATGGGCTCACCACAGACAGTGTTTGTTCTTTGGTTTAGACTTACCCAATGCTAAGCCTTGCCAGGTGCCACCAGACATAAGCTGATATGGATTCTGGACTGGTATCCCTGATACTTTGCTCATTGTACAGCATTACTCACAGGCACCCTTCTTTGTCGCAATTTTGCAAAGGTCCTTCAGCTTGTTCCTCAAACTTTGCTATGAATTAGCCCACTCATCACAGCTGCAGCCGAAAGAGCTCTGGTCCTCACCTTTCTCTCCTCAGAAAGGCAGAAGTTTGTTAACCAAAATGCTTGGAGCCTGGCATCTGCTTATGAACCATGGTCAGGAGGGCAGGCATTATGAGGCTCAACCTTTAGGCTCGAGTCTGTTCCAGGCAATTTTTGCACAGTTACTAGGAGCAGAGAGGATCACAGAATGTAGGTTAGATCTGCAGGACATACCTCTGAGGAGTAGCTCAAGTGCTGTTCGAATAGGTTATTCAACAGTCCTTTGATACCACCCATTTGAACTTGAATGCAAGCTCTCAGCATACATGGGTAGAAAAAAGGTCTGATTTTTTATGTGAAGGCCTTTCTCTACCATGTTTTCATCTCAATTATGTATAAGGCTGGTCTTGAACAGCTGATCAATGTAAAATAAGTCTCTCAATATATTCATGTAGCTCCGGGGTCACTTTGATCATTGGAGAGGTATAAGGCGGGATACCTGAGGATAGCAAGATTATTTTTCAAATTGCTAGCGATTTCACTAACATTTTGAACTTTTCCAGTTCGAGTCATTTATATTTTGACCGTCTTTGAGGAAAGATAACCATGCTTCTTTTGATGGATCACGATTTCAAATTTTTACCAACGTTCCAACCACGCTTGCGCAATGTCCTAACTATGGGTGGCGTGACCCAAGCTGCGATAGTGAGATGTGTCTTTCAGCTAAGGATTCCAATCTTATGATGATAAAACCAACATCACCTACCCGTGAGACCAACACGAACTGGCAATAGTACCGTCTTATGAAAGGTATAAGCTACTATGGCTGTTGTCCAGAGAAGGCTTTGAACTTGCCCTGATGACCCGGAGGTTTTGCCATCTGTATCATTCGAGTCATGATTTTGGGCAACCTGTGCCTCTGCGGAGGTACTTGATTCGGTAGAATGTGATTCCCTTTTCCAGTGTAGCTGTTCCAAGACCCAATCTTCAACCTGCCTAACATGTTCCGCCCCGATCAGATATATCGTTACAAATGATATACTGAAATTTTTCATCATCATAGCAGGTTTCCCACAAAAACGAATATCAGTTCGTGAATTTTTCAATAGCGTAGTGAGTTCTGTCTTCTGGTAATCAAAGCAATTGAGAATATATCTCGCAGACTTGCTTTGACGACTCCGATCAAGAAAAAGACTTACCCAAAATCCACCGCACTGAGGGCTCCATAGATTACCAAGGCTGCACTGCCGTATTGCTTTGTGAGTTGCTTTACTTTTCCGAATATTCCAGCCGGTGGTTCATCCGTTGGGTTTTGCGAAGACGAAGAGAAGAAACGATGATGAGATGAACGAGTCCTTGGATAGATTAATGGTAAATTTGGACGTTGAAGGTAAAGGCTAGATCGGGATGAGATTGGGCGAAGACGTATAAGAGATCGCATGGAACCATTCATCATCCCAGGGATATCTCCCGTTGCCGAACGTTGGAGTTAGTGAAAGATGGATATTTTGATTCGAGTCTTCGCTTTTGGTTCATCAACATTGACAATATCATGGGGCAGAAGACGATTTCATTTTGATCTCCATTCAGGCTAAAACAACTCACTGTGCAACCTGAACCACTCAACCCGCTACCGACGAGGGCCGACGTGACTCGGGTACTAGTGGTAGTCTTCCGACTCTCAGTTCTCGGTGTGAGACTTGAGTGCACGAGTCAGAAGCTCACCCTGCTGCAGGGTTATAATACAAATTAACCTAAGGCTAACCCTAGCACTCCCCCTACATGATGTCCTAGGTATCTTGTATAACATTGCTTGAATGTGGCTTCGAGGAGATTTGTGCCAGAGGTTGAGGTCCAATTAGGTCCAATTGTATTGAAATTGCTAATGGAAATGAAGCTGTACCTCAGAACAAGAGCAGAGTACGTACATAGACCTACATAGACTCCAAGAATTTCTTGTTGATTGAAAGATTTATCCGGGGCAGATCCCTCTCTTCAAGATTTAGATTACTTCAAAATATGATGAACTGTGTGGGTTATGAAAACCTTGCTTCATTTTCTGTTAGCCAGAGGATAAGGCCATTTGACTGTGAGACCTTGCCCGTTGGACATAAATAATAAACCTCACACTGAAAGTCAAGGATGAAAGATCTTTTACCGAGTTAGCCACTTAATTTTCTTTCTACATCGAAGAGCCTGACAATTCACGTGTTAAGAAGCTGAATAAAAACTTTCACTGACGCAGGATGGAATAGAAGCCATTCTAGCATCTGCACGAGTCTTGGAATTATATGGAGAATTCAGGTTCATACATGGTGATAAATCAGCCAAAGCCAAATTTCAAGTCCCAAGATGACGGATGCGGTTAAAGATGACGGATGCGGTTATGTTACCACAGGAGTGAGTATATTCCACTCGAACATCGTATGAAGCTGATTCCGATGGATTCCAGTATCTTGGAAGAGAAATAAAATGAAATGAAGGAAAAATATCTGCGTGGTACATGTTGGAATGAGATAAGCAGGGATGAGAAGACATAGAATTGTGCTGATACATGAATGGTAGGCATGTTGAGAATCAAGTGTGGATCAGAAGTGCGGATAGCCTCGTCTTAAAAATCGGTAGCCTGATTTGGAGAAAAGAAGTTGGTGATGTGATAGTAAGATAGTGAGGGTTACAAAACGTTCAAACTCACTCGACCGCCATAAGCCCATTCACGTTCCCATTTTAAAGGATCTCGTTTGGGACCGCCGACCTCGCCGGTGTTTGGGTTGACATCGCCTTCGAATGCAGGTGGTGGTTTAGCTCGTAGATCAGGGTGTAACTCAGTTGTAGTATCTTGAGTAGGTGATGAGAATGGGGCTTGTTGTTGCTTTAAAAGTTTTTCGAATTCTGCTTGTTCCTTTGGTGGCAGAGGAGGTGGCGATGGTCGCAAGAATGGAGGATTTGACCTTATAGCTGATAGACTTGAGAAAGATCGATTAGAAATTGAACGGGCTTGAGAGATGATACGTTGGTGAAGCGAAAACATCTTTGGTTGGAATGTTGTTGAGAGTTTGAGTTGAAGAAGCAAATTGTTTAAAGACAAAAGTGAGTACTGGATAATGATTCTGGAAGGAGTTGGTGACACTGCTGACAGCTTACTAAATATGTACATAGCTCAGATGGACTATGTATAAGCATATTCTGTTTATACATAAGCATTCTAATTTCTATCCCTCACTACATACATATGTATATAAATTCAGTTTTTGCTTTTGTTGAAGAAGAAATATCAACCACATAATGGATTATGGAATCCATCATTTTACCAACTCAACCTTCTCAGCATTCTCAACGACTTATACAAATTCATCTTGATAAAACATATCATCATCATGATCTTTCCGAGAGGTTATCTGGAAGATTTCACTCCATGCAATCTTTGATTGATTCCCTAGTACCACCTCTCATCAAACTTGGTCTCATCAATCCCAATCTAGATTCTCATAATCTGATTCAATCTCATCATGATTGCGATCTTGAGAGTTCAATCTCTATTGAATCTCCATTATTCTGGAAGAGAGAGTTACCCAGAATTCATTGTAATCTTCTTACTCGTATTGCTGTAGATTGGCGTCCCAATTTGATTGAGAACAATCATTGGCATTCTATCTACTATGCTTGGTTTGGTTTACAAACTCAGAAACCTGATAAAGGAGGTCGTGATTCGAAAACCACGGCCATCAAAGTGTCTCATATCGCAATCGAATCGCTGATCCGCTGCTTGACTACTCCTACCTCTTCGCAATGCGCGCTTCATCCGGATACCCTTGATACGATTATCGAATTGACGAATCAAATCCTGGACACTTACTCTCTCTCCGATTGGTACTTCGTCTTCTTCGACCTAAAGAACAAACTCAATTTGAGGCAAACAGTCCAAAAGAACGAGGAATGGCGACAATTCATCAATACACTATTGAGCATTCCTGATAAAATCACGAACGCGACATCTCGAATGAGGATCACAGCCAATCACACTCAATTTCCAACTCAAGCCCATAGATTAGACTGGGTGTTCGTCTTTCGGTCTACTCTTCATTTTCCTTTTGTCCAATTTATTGAATGTTTTTGCCTTTTCATTACAATTTTTTTGCGTGCCAACTTCTTGAATGAATCATCTTGCAGGTCTCTATTGACTCGACTCAGTCTTCAGTTTGAGTCACTCGTTCGAAAATTGGCACAAGCTGATGAAGCATGTATTGATGTTCAGACCTTAAGCTCGTTTATCTCAAAGCTCATCCGGATAGGCTTTATTACGGTGGACGTTAATCCTATCAGCTCAAAGGAGAAAACCGACTTTCTCTCTGCGATATGGCCTGCCCTACTCCGCGGATTGTCTGAGCAAGACAAGAACACAGCAGCTTTCTCGCGACTATGGGTGCGGATCATATCAGATCTACCACGCGATGAACTACGGACATATCTAGCTTCCTTCCTTGCCCATACTCAGGTCAAGATGTCTCTTGATGAGCTCGAGTTCTTTATTGATCAGAAGTCGTGTAGTCGGGAAAAAGCAACATCGGAACTCTACCGATGTTATCTTGGTAACTTGGAAGATACAGTTCAAGCGGAGGATTCAGAAATTGGCGAGGTACTGCAGGAGTTGATTGTCGAGAGGCCTAGTTGGAATATTGGTACTGCTCGAGCTCTATCTCGATGGATAGCCCATGAACGATGTGCCGAAGAAGCCAGGCCTTCATTGGCCCGCCGCGCGTTGAAGAAATTCTGCAGCAAAACCCAAATTTCACACGGCTCGGCGTCGCAACATGTGTTTCTGCTCTTGATCATCCTGTTGAACTCGTGCCCTATCGATACCAAGTCACGTATCATCGATCTCACATGTGACCCGAAGTTCCATGAAGGAGTGCATCAATCATTAGACTCTCTGCGCAAGCGAATCAGGCTACTGGGCATGTTAATGGCTGAGCTGCTCACGGGGTTTGACGAGCCAGGTCGCGTAAAGACGGCAAAACACGACTTTGGATCTGATATCTGGATTGAGGAGAACGAAGACACCAGCTTATGTAAACAGCTTCGCGTTTTGGTCGAGAACTGGGCTCAGATGACTACTGAGAACACCCATTGGCAAATCGACATTGCAACCCAACTCGAAAAACTGAATGGCCCAACCTTACATGCCCCGTTACCTATCGTCAACGACCACAACACGCGGTTTATAGGCAGTGAATGTGATGCTTCTTCCCTTCGACTCCACCCTCTTGAAGGGAATATTCGACAAGCATCCGGAACTCACGAAGCTCAATGTTCCTCTTCCAACGAAGACCCTATCAGGTCAGTGGACATCAAGGGCTTATCGATCAATTCTCCATCACAAAAGAAAAACAAGCGTCCTATGATAGAGGTGCTAGATTCGTCTACGCCCGAGTTACAACCCTACCATATCTCCGATGAAGACTTGGTTGAACTTAATGGTGAGCTGGATGATGAGGCAGACAGAAGCCACAAAGGGGAACAAGTGTACAACTCTCGGTCGAAGGTAAAGGTAAAGATACCGGTATACATCCACGACTTGATCGACTATCTCAAAGATTCCGAAAATCACGAGAAGGTTGAGATGGCACTCAAGACAGCTGAACCGTTGATTCGTAGAAAAAAGAGTTGGGGGAATGAGTTGAGTACGTACTATTTCATCTATTATGACCTGCACTAGGGCTCAATACACCGATTGCATAGTATGTGTCAAAGTCTCAGTTGTGCGATGTACTGACTAGCTTGGCCTTCGACCCATGACATCTGATGTCAAAAGCTGAACATAGTCTGGATCTCACCTTTGCACTTTTGCTACTTCAAGACAGTTTCGATCTCGATAACTTTTCTGTCCGACGTCAAGATGCACTGACCGCGCTAGTAGTGAGCGTTCCCGAAAAGGTAGCACCGTGCTTAATCGAACAACTTTTTTTCCATCAATACTCCATTACCCAAAGGATTTGTATGCTCAATGCACTTGTATTAGGCGCCAAGGAGCTTGCTGAATCGACATCAATCTCACCTGATACCATCAAATTTCGTGAATTGAGCAATCTTACCGCTTCGTCGCATTCAAGTTCCTCTCAGATCAACAAAATACGCTCCTTACTTGACTCTAGGCCTGAACTTTTGTCAGATATGTCGCAGGATCTTACCAAATATACGCTCGAGAGAGTACGAAATCAGAATGAGATGGAATCCCCAGCTATCCAAGCGCGGTCATCAAATACTACTCGGATCAGTAGCGCACTCGAAAAAGCGCGACTACAGAAACTGAATCCTACTGTTGATCAACCGGCCCGGCTCCCTCTGCTTGCTACCGAATATTTTATAATGCCTATGATCAATCGGATGTGGATCTATCTAGAAGAAGCTGCTTCAGCTCGATTAGACAGGGGTCGCGGTCAGCCATACCTTGGATCGGGCTGGGCGATCCTTCTACAACCGATGTTACTCTCAAGATTTGTCCAAAGCCTAACGATCCTTCTCTATCTTTCTCGAAACTCGGTTGATTTTTTGAATGTGTACTTGATAGAGAGCTTAGTGCTAAGTATCAAGCTAAGGACTCATATATACGAATCAAGAATGAGTGGAGAAGAGGTAGTAGAATCGGCACTTTTGGAATTGAACATTATGGTCCTTGATATTACTATCAATTTGGGAGGTGGATGGAAGTTGATTGAAGAAGGTAGAGGAAAGAGAGATGAATGGGTTCAACCTTTAAATAGCGGTGAAGGTTTATTAGGGGTGATACATAATTGGGCAGCGGCGGTAGTTGAAATTGAACAATATCGGACTAGTAGTGAACTTACTCGTACTGGGTTAGCTGCTGTAGGCATCATAGTCTTAATCGAGCGTTTGATGAAAAGACCAAGCTCGGAGAGATCTCATGATGTGTGCTGATGATTGATGAGGTGTATGAAGTGCCGGTCAGAAACTTACTTTGGTATTTTGATACTCTCACCCTTGCTTCATCAAGTATGAGAATTGATTTGGATAGCTTTCATCCTTCAGATGTAGGAATGCATGTTATCAAAAATACATATTTGGTACGATGAATTAATCTAGTCGTTACTGCTTTTGAAGCTCTTACAGCCCCAGTGTCATGATCTCTTAGGAATAAGATTTCACTAGTCTATAGCGGTTTCTCAAATCGTACTTTTTTGTTTTAGAAATTAGACAAGTAGCCAAGATGAGTTATAATAATCAACACTGGTAATAATTGTAATCATACATAATAAGGAGATGGTGTTAGTAACGGGACACACTTCATTTCGTGTGAGTTACTACGAGCCGGTGCCCAGGTCTATCCGGTCCCGTTTCAATGCAAGTCAATGCCCGGTTCAGTCGAGTTATGACCCGGGAAGGCACGACGTTTCCCGAGAGTTTCACTGAGCTTGGGAGGCACGGATAAGAGTGAGGAATCCCCGAAGCCCGAACATCGGGACTTCGAAGAGAAGAGTAGAGAACGAAATTTTCGTTTGAGAAAATTTGTTCCCCCAACGCAATTCCTCACATCCGCGCATCA
>KZ146972.1:5875-23883 GCA_002157085.1 Melampsora occidentalis | reverse complement strand
TTCTACATCTCTTTTCTGTGGCTGGATGAGTAGAACCCGTGGTCACACCTGAACAGTTTGCTTCACATCTATGTGAAGATCTAATCTTGCCAACACAACATTTTTTGCCCTTGATCGCAACTGCAATCAAAGAACAATTAGAAGATTATAAGATACACGAAAACTTTCATCAACATCAATCCACAAAACAAAATGAAGATCAAAGTTGGTGGTCGATTTGGCGAGAGAATCCAAAACGTGTTAAACTTGATCATTCACCGGCGATTCAAATTGATGGTGATGAAGATGAAGATGAACGTGAACGTGAACGTGAGGAAGATGAAGATGAAGTGAATGAAGAACTTCGGATTGTGATTAATCTGGATATCATTTCAGGTTCAGTTCATTTATCAGATCGATTTGAATGGGAAATTAGTGAACCTAATAACTCACCAGAAGAATTTGCTGAGATTTATATCAATGACTTGGGTCTGTCTGGAGAATTCAAGTATGTATCTTCAAAGGCATTTCAGTTTATAGTCAATTTTTCTCGAGAGACCTAGAATTGATTGTTTTTTTCCCTTTGGTCATCTTCAGAACTGCTGTGGCACATTCGATTCGAGAGCAAATTGAGATCTACGTCAAATCACTTGCCTTGGTCGAACATGTCCATGGATTGCCAGTCCCTAACGATGAATTACGATACGCCTTCTTGACTGGAATCACTGATCCAATGCGCACAGCACCTGTAGCAGACGATCATACACCATTCCTTACACTCTTAACAGCTGATGAACTAGATCGACAAGAAAAAGAACATGATCGAGAAGCTAGACGTAAAAGACGTCAAACTCGTGCTCGTCGTGGAGTCACTTTGCCTGATCGTGATGCACCCAGGACAGCTAGGACAACTGTACCACGTCAAGGGATGAAGATGGTCATGTCTTATGTAGATGAAAACGAAGATACAGTTGTGCCCGTACAACCCCTTGCTGAACCTTATCCAATCAAAGAGTCTGTTGTCGAGCTACCTGATCCACCTGGTAAGATATCATTTCCATCCATGTACATCTGCTTTCAACTTGCTCTGATCTCATTCCGATCGTTTAATTCCAGAACACCATCCCAGGAAAATCTTTCCGACTTCAAAAGATCATCATTTGGTCGAACCTGCCTCAACCGGAGCGAGTACACCAATCAAAGGCTCAGGACATCGTGCCTCTCGACGATTACGTGGAGCCACCGCGGATGTGGCACCGTCGGTTGCGGATACACCACCCCCACTTGCCAGTGCATCAACTCCAAATCCAGCAGCCCTTGCCACCACATCGACGGATCATCCACCAAAGAAAGAAGATGAGTCGTCCAAGAATGAACAGAAAGACACCACCACATTGGCGGGTGGAGCTAAATCAAATCGTCCGACACGTGGATTTAATTGGGCAGCTCATGGCTTACATGATCCGATGATTAATGGAGTGTGGCATTGTAGTAATTGTGGTTGTCCTGATAATGTGGCAGTTGGTAGAAGAAAAGGACCGGGTGGAAAGGATACCTTGTGTGGTGAATGTGGTCAGTCCTTTGTTGATCCTTTGAGCTAATTTTGTTTTTTTGAAATTAGACATGGTGATTACAGTTCAATTGATGATGTGCATTCTTGATTGATTAATAGGACGATATATGCACCGATTCAAAAAGAATCGACCAACGCTTTATAACACTTCAGCAGATTATCACACAAGTCTCAAGATTGAAGCTGATAAAGCAAAACAAGCAGTAGCTGATCAAGAACAGTTGAGAAAAGGAAAGACCACGAATGGGAACTCGAGTAAACCGACTGATACAAGTGGTAGTGGAATAAGTGGATCTAAAAAGCGAAAGAAAGAATCAAGTGGGACTGGTACGCCTGCATCTGTTTTGGGCAGGCCTAAACGAGATCGAGCAGGTAGTGGGAGTGTGAAGAGTTCGAGGGAATCATCACCTGTTGTTTTGAGGGAGAAGAGAAGTAAAGCAGGCTTGTTGATGAACAAGAAAGCTAGACTTGAACGGATTAGCTCTTCGTCCTCTTCAACTGCGATCTCCACCAATAAACGAAGACACCATCGGATTGAAGATGATGATGAGGAGGAGGAGGAAGAGGATAAGAAAGAAGAAGAAGGAGTAGAAGGACAAGGCGAAGGAGGAAATGATGGCTCGGAGGAGCTTGTACCCAAGGTTCCACCTGCTCGTCCTGTTCCCGGTCCACCGCATCTCGCTGGCAAACGCAAAAATAGAACCAGCAAGGTTCAAAAGGATGAGGATGAGGACGAGAAAGCGTCTAAAAAGAAAGCTGATGATATGAAACCAAGTAAAAAGAATGGTGATGAGGTGATCAAGAAGGATGAACGTGAAGAAGGATCGAAACCGGTTCACCATTCAAATTCACAAGAAGGATCTAAAGCTATGATGATGAGTGGTAATGTAGAAGAAGAGCTAAATCGAAAGGCTAGAAGAGGAGGTGTACCACCACCTGAATGGATGATTCGAGAATTAGGAGAATTAAGGAATGGATATCCGAATGATCGAGTGGAGTTGGTACCTAAGATTAAAAAAGATTCACAACATGCTGGATGGAGATTGAAGTGTTGGGATTGTCCTGGAAAGGTAAATGTGGAATTGATTGATTGATTGATTGATTGCATTTGTTATCTTTGTTATTCCAATCATCACACAAGGATCAAAAATTTCGTAGACTGATATGATTCTTTTTTGGATGATGATGATTTGGATGATGATGATGATGATGTAGTTGTACACTGTTGGACCTGATGAATCGTTTAGTAACTTTGTTGTACATCTCAAGAATAGGGTTTGTGTTTTTTTCATTGATTGATTGATTGATTGATTTCTAAACAAGTTAGAGAGAGAGAGATATATAATTGAATCTTTTCCGTTTCTGGTTTCGATCTTTGTAGCAACATCGAACACATGTTGAAGAAAGACTTCAAGCTACACCTACCACTCTTAACCCAACGGAAAAGGCTCAACCACCACCCACCACCAGCACCGCCCATCGAACGATTGCACCACCACCACCACCACCACCAACACCACCACCACCACCACTGACGATGATCAACTCACCGAGTGGTTCATCCAAAGCTCCTCAGAATGATTCGGGACCTTCATCATTGGCTGGCGCTGATGGGTTATCCCTACCAGCTCCTGTTTCAGACTCGTTACCAAGCACGCCAGTGGTGACGAATCCATTACCACCACCACCACCACCACCACCAGGACCGAATACAGCTAATTCAGTACCTCCTCCTCCTACTGCTCCGGGCTCAGTACCACCACCACCACCACCACCATCGATTCTTTCTGGAAGCTTAACCGGATCAGGAACTTCATCATTACCACCACCACCACCTCCTTCGATCTTACCGGCCAATCCGTTCCATGCTCATCATGCTCATCATGCTCATCATCATCATCATCGGTTTACTTCGAGTTCTTCTTCTTCTTCTTCGCTTGCTCCTCCTCCTCCTTCTACACTTGTTCATCCTTTACCTAAGAAACCTATGTTATAGAAATCCCCGGCCCCCCAAAAGAAAAATTCGAAAATTCAAAGTTCAAAATTGAAAATGGATTGTGGAATGAGAAATGTGTGTTTGCTAGTATGTGTTTTGTGATTTTGTTTGTGTGTGTGTGTGTGTGTTTGTGTGTTTGTAAGAATGTTAAAAGATGGGAAAGAGAATGTGGTTTTTGTTTTGGTAAATTGTTTTGTTTGCTTGGTATAAGGTATAAGGTAATATGGTATAAATATTAGATCTATATGATGAAAGATATCAAGAAAAGGTTTTCATTTTTTGGTGTTTTTTTTTTTGGTTTTGCAGAAAGGTTTGGGAGGAATTTAAAGAACGGATATGAAATCGAAATTGAATTTTTGATGATGATTATTATTTTTGGTTGATTTTTGGTTTTGGTTTTGAGAATCTTTTTTTTTGGAGTGCACTGAAAGGTTTGGCTTTCTTTGGATTTGATTGTTAACACTTTGTGTATGATGATGAATACATATTATGAATGATTTCCAAATGATTTGGGTGGGTTGAGTTGATTGAAAGAGACAAAAGAGAAAGAGGAAGAAGAAGAAGAAGAAGAGAAACAAAAAGACCGAATTCAAAACAATCACACACACAAGATCATCATACTTATACTTTTTTAGAGTTGTTTTCCGCATGTTGGAAGCTCACATGAATGAACTCAGGCAGCTTGTCTGGTCCAAAGAGCATAACAAAACTTGATGATTGTGTTTTGTTGTGTTGAACTTACATTGTGTTTGGCCACAATAAGCTACCTTGAGGTATCTGGGTCACGGTCATTGCACAAGCAATATAGGTTAGTTGCAAGGTCCTGAAAATAAGGAATTTCGGATCACACTTCCAAAAAATCATCACCTCCCATAAGACACCACTATTTGAAAGTTCAAGAGTGGTTGTGGAATTGGTATGTAGTTCACACTTAGACTTGCAATGCTGTTCATAACTTTTTTTGGAACAATCAATGAATTTTTTCTCACTTTTTTGACCTTGTCTTGGTTTTTCAAAAAAAATCCATCTCATCCTTGAAGTGACTCCTCCTTCAAATTTTGACCTCTTTGAACTCTCTCTGAGAAAAAGATACAGTCAACTCTGAGACTGACATAACCAATACAAACCCAAAACAATGTGGGTCAAAACTCTATTGGTTTTCACCAAGTATGTTGTATCTCCTTCATCAAGGCTCTGGGATTCAAAAAGCAATAATAGTGGTCAAATTGCAGAGGGAGTATTACTATTGTATATGGGTAGTGATGAAGAACTGTAGAGATTGTACATATACATATACATGATCAGGTGAAAAATGTATATATATATATATTTGGGAATCATCCTTGGGAATTGTAAATGTGAAGACTCATAACTTTGAATGGAACTGGAGATTCAGCAACATTAAAATAACTAAGAAAAAAACGAAAAAAAAACAAAACAACAACAATGATTCAAACAAATCATTAAATTATGGGTTTTGCACCAGTTTTGAAGATTTAATTCTGGGAAAAGATCGGATTGGTTGGTTATTGCATGGTTTATCAGTTTTGATCAAGACCAATTGATTTCACTGCAGGTGAATTTTATTTGATGAAAAAGATATTCCTTTTGGCACATATTGGTTATGTCAGAGTCTACTTACTGTATATAAATAACTGTGAGCTCAGAGTCTATCACACTATATCTCTTCAAAAGGTGTCATTCACATCTTTGTTCTTTTTTTTGTTGGAGATAATGTGATTTCTTAAAGAAATTTATTGACCATTTGGTGAAACTTCAATCTTTTGGGCAAATCCCTGTTTTACATTTCCTTATTTTTTGGATCTTGCATGCCACACTCACACTATACATCAAAACAAACATAAGTTGTCACACAATCCACTACTCTATGGGTGTGCAGTAAAAGTGTATCTGAAATTTATAATGACTTTTGTTAACTTTGATATCTGTTCCAAAGGAGTTACCTTCCCTGTAGCTAACAAAGAACCCAAGGAGGGCTTCTCTTCCCCTGGGCTGGTGGATGGATGCTAATTTTTTCTTTCAAGTATTGAAAGCTAAAGAGATAAATGAGAAAACAAAAAAAGAAGAGATCCAAGATGAGAGAGAGAATGTGGTGGTAGAACTCTTGGAGAAGAAGTAAAAGAATTCTCCCTCTGTGTGTGGAACCACAAGCCACACTCCTCCCAAATTCTGGCCCTGCCTCTTTTTCCAGGATTCATCTCCTCACTTTTCAACTCTGCCACCCTCTGTATTGCACTACAGATTACCATTGCAGGCTTGGGGGGTACTCTCTCAGTAAAACCAAAAAAATGGACTTGTTTTGTTTTGTTTTGTTGCACTTGTGCATTGTGTGGTGCACCACTCCTATTGTTTTGAATAAAATGAGAAAATCCAGTGTGCCAAACATGCTTCACCCACTACGCAAATCAGAAGGCACCAAATTCAAGTAACTATACTGATTGCATCGAAAGCCATCAGGTCCATATCAATGTGTTGAATACAGCTTACAAAACATGTTTTGATCTCAGTTGGACTTGCTACATACTCAACATGTGAGAATTTCTCCACTAAAATTCAGGAGATGTATATAATCAAAGTCCTTCCCCTTTGTGGAGACTTTTTTGGTAATGATATCTCACACATCATTATACTCAATTGAAGTTCCTTTTTTACAACTTTGTGTATTCTAAGGATTGTTTCTGAAATACCGGTTTCACTCAAAATCTTTCATATTTTTCAGTCCTAGAAAACACTTGAACAGATGATAAGCCTTAGCAATTTCATGGTGGTGATATTTTGTATCTCAGCTCAAATTGCTTTATCTATCAACACAAATTCAAGAGAAATTCCAGTATTCAGTGTTGAAGAAATTCCAGTGAATACTGAGTTGTCACTCAACTCTTTTGCCCAACACACACACACAAGACACCAGTCCAGGGGGAAACATCAGAGAATCATAGAAAATGACAAGCAGCAGGGAAGAAATGTGGTCTGGGGTGATCAATCAATCAACAATAATCTTTCAGAGCAGGATCAAACTCATGGACAAAGACTAGATGGGTTAAATTTGTCTCGTGATTCATGGATTGCAAAGCCCTTACCTGTTGATGTAATAAGGAGTCAAGATAAACAGAGCACAGAAGAATTATTCAGTGAAAAGAGAGGTTCAGGAGACCATCTGAGTTTGGATTTATCAGTCTCTCAAGGGGGACTCTCTCATATACAAAAGACAAGTGATCAATATCATGTACCAAAGAACAATGATCTCAAACAACCAATGTACAAAGAGGGTTCAAGAATGGTTTCCAATGGCAAAGATTGGGGATCACCACCCAATCTTCTGAAGATGGTTCCTACAACTCCAGAAGAAATAAAAGCACACATCCAGGAGCATAGAAATGACTATGGATCTGAAGCCAGAGAAAAATTGAACAATATTTCCAACAAGACATCTAATTCTGACCAACGGAAAGAAGGAATTGATATTCAAAATTTTTACTTACACACTCCTGACAAGATGTGTTCAGCTGCTGCAAATTATTATACACTTGATCTTTTTGACACAATCTTGACCAGTTACAAGCATCAGAAATTATCTTTAGATTATCCCAGCCGTACGGCAGCAAGGCAGATGTGGGCAACAGATACCCTACTCCCATTTGTTTATTTTATTGTGTCCTGCAACCCAAACTTAGATGTTTGGAACATGGTCAAAACAACCACAGCATACATCTTCAAGACTTATCACAACTGGTGTTTTGCAAAAGGGACTGATTCTGATCAAGAGAAACTAGCCCGCTTCATTTTGTGGCATACAGAGGTCATTTACCATATCTTACAACTGGGTCCAAGGATAAAATCATCACAAGGAAAAGCAATCACACTAACAATGGATATAAAGCTTATGGCTCCAAAACTATCAACGCTGGCCAGGATGTTCAATATGTTGAATTCTGACTTTCATAGCCTTAAACACAAATCAAGGGGTTGGTGTGTCTTGGAACGGCATATTTCTGAAACTTTTGAAAGAGACTATCAGCTTGGTTATCCAATCAACACAATTAACCAAAATATTTATGACTCAGTGTGGAAAAAGTGGAGGGCTAAATCTGATGAGATCACACACATAGCTAAAGATGTACACTGGCCAGAATGCCTAAAGACCCAAAGAAGTAACTTGGAGCCAATGCTTTTGTTGAATGGGGATAGTGAGAATGACACAAAAATAATGAAAGACCCTCAAGTTTCTGAATTTATTACCCTTTGGGAAAGAGACTTCATTGAAACAATGATCTTCTTGAAAAATTCCAACTCAGCCAACACAGGTTTTCCACCTGTCACACTCAAGGACTTTGGTCGTGGAATTCATACCTATCTGCAGGACAGAGTTGGTAGATCATCTATTTATGAAGTCACCCTTTTCTCCAACTTCCTTCATCAAGATCCACAAGATAGAGTTTTTGCCAATTTCTGGCATGAATTCAGAGGTTCAGAACTTGGAAAATTTAGAGATTCACAAAATAAGAGGAAAGCCTGTGTTTTGAGCAGAGACTGAGTTTGGGGGTTCATACAAATTTTCCTATTCATGACATCTTATCTCATATATATATATATTTGTAGAGTCTATCAGTACTTCTCCAATGTGTGTACACCCAATCTGTGTATCTATTTGACTTTGAATGATGTGTTGTGGAGGTTTGATGTGGTCCAAAACAATTGCAGTTGAGATGGGAAGATTTGAAAGAGGTTGAGAAATGGGACAAACAAGAGTATTTCAGAAGAAATATGGTTCCATCCAATAGTTCTGATAACATGATTTAAACCTTTATCACTTACAAGTACACAAACCCATGCTCAAACAGTTTTGGAAAAAGTGGGTGTTTTTGATTCTAGGCAGCCTATGTGTTGTGCAGATCTTCCTTAACATGGTATAGGATGTGATCAAGATAAGAGGTATCTTGACGCTCTGAGGTTCCAAAATCTAGGTCTTGATGACTTGGGTTTGGCCATTCATTTGTCAGTATGCTTCCAACAAGCTATCTCTAGGGGCTGAATTTATGCCTTGGGGGGTTTCACATGTAGGTTGTGGGCAATGAGTCAGGTTATGGGGTTAAAATTATATATATATATATATATATCACAACACCATCTCCAAAAAGTCCTCACTTCTTTGGGAATCACTCATGGGACTGTATGGAGTAAGGTAATCTTATTATTCACTGTACTGTCTGGGTTTCTATATCTCTTATCATGCAATGGATTTCTGAGAGATGAGAAATCCAGTTGGATTCACTGGTCAGCCTAATGTAGATTTAAGAATTGTAAGTCACCTTCAACTTTGCTACAGTTGCTTTCACATAGACTCAACCACGCGCGCGCTTGCAAAAGTTGGAATCTGCCAACCCAAGCCATCTCACCTGCCCCAAGGGGTTGGTAAATCCTGAAAAGCCATTTTTGGCATAATGGAGGGGGGTTTATGCCATGAATGACTTTTCAAGTTGATGTGGCCAGCCGTTTTTTTGGTTTATCCCCATAGATTTTGGACATATGGGTTTATAGTGTACTTTATGGGTTAAAAATATGGCTTTAGGATATACCTTAGGGTACAGGATATGGCTCTAAGAGGTGCTTATGGGTCAAAAGTATGGGTTTAGGTGGTAGCTATGGGTCTGAGACGGCTCATTTTGGCTGATTCTGACAAAAAAATCACCAAACATGGCTGGTCAGAGCTCCTCAACATTTTGGAGCGGGGCCAGGTCCGGGGCTAACCTGGATCAGGCTGTGGTTGTGTCTTGGTGATAGCAACTGTATCTTTTTGAAGGATTTGTCTGAAAAGTTAGTGGTTTGGTCAGAAGCTGTTCAATCAATCAAATTTCTCAACCTGCACACCCAAATGTTGCAATCGTGTGGTGACCAGGTTAAGACCTTGAGGCAGGTGGCCAAGGTACACTCACTTGGTACTTATGATCAACATCCCCATACTGTAGCTCATTGAGGTTGAAGGGGTAGTGAAGGGACTTGTGCAGAGCCCCTGAATGTTCATCATAGCAATCAAGTCAAGAACTAAGTTTTACTGTATAAGCCTTTGTCCTCATCTGCCCCTGCTGAACATGGATATTGAACAGAAATGATTGTATTTTGGGTGAAATTGTATATCTCATTGTGACCTTGATGTTGAGGTCACGTTCGATGGACACTGTGATGGTGTGGTGCGGTCAGAAAAACCACAACACAAGCACAGCGCAGCACACAACATCTGTGTTGCTGGCACAGGGTTGCTAGGCAGCTGAAACATACATTTCCATAGCTTTGTACCCATGGTATAGATTGTGACTAGAGATTTAGGCACCCAAACACCACATTACCCATTGCAAAAACTTGTGGCAATTGCTCTGCGGCATTATGCTCCTGTTTTATCTTCAATTTCATCTCTCTTTGTTCTCATAGAATCAATGTAGAACACAAATGGCAATGTGGTGAGTTTCATTGTAAAGAGGTGAGTTGATATACTTAAGAGTAAATATGTGATTTCAAGCATAATCACTGCCAGCATTAAAGAGATTCCCGGGTGGGAATATGGGTCCCAGGAACCAAATTCCCCACCTGTTACTGCTAAATATCTTCATAGGTATTTCCTCAGTAGCCATTGTGATATATGTAGTCAATTTTTCAGGATGTTCCTCTCAATTGTGAAAAAGTTACAGAACATATTACATGTGAATTTTTGAACCAGATGAGCAGGTAACTGAGCTGAACTATATGTAGATGATAGCTAAGTATTCACTCAGATGTTTGCACATATGTAACATATGCTTTTTTGCTCAGATGGTCACTGCGAGATGGTTTCATGACCTATTCTACTTGCAACAATGTTCCCAGCCTAGTGCTAATCCCTATCAAGGAACATCCTTAATGCTGGCAGTGAATGAACGGCTGTGACTGGCCTAAGAACCAGCAAATCAGATTAATAGCAACAAAGCCAAGATGGTGATTATGTAGCAACTGTGGACAAGGCTAGACATATCCAAAAAGTATTGAGCACCATGGCCCAATGTCCTTTTGCCATAGCCCAACCTCCGTTATTATTTAATGAATAAGAGGTATTCTGGGGCACCAGGACTGTAAAAATCAGGTTCTGATCATTTCATAACCTGCTACATCTTGGAATGTGGTTCAACTGAGAGTGCATCAACCTCTGCTGACTCTTCATAATGCCGCCTTTTGGTTTAACTGGGAGACTTCCCTGCTCTTTGCCAGAGCCCAAAGTTGTTGCAATCTACTTGATCTGGTCCTTGGGAATAGGCAGAGAGTGTGCTGGTGCAAGAAAATCACAGGGAAGTTCAAACATAAATCAATTAGCAGGAGCTTAATACACTCAAACTCTTGGTCATGCTTCACTTTGAAGTCCAGCTTGGGAACACAACCCAAACATGCCCACCCCATGAACATTCATGACACAAGTATCCTGATTGATGACAGCAAGTCACGATGACACATGTTCCCTGTTGAGAGGTAACTACACTTACATCCTTATGATTCGATCTGAGATGGAATAAGAGTGACAAACCTCCAGAAGGGCCGGTTAACTTCACTGCCTGAGGTCCCCGCAAGATGCTGTTGTAATCAGAATAGATTACATATTGAGACCCACATCATAAGGAATCACAAATACTCAGGAAGTACATCCAGATTGCTCCTATGATAAAGATGTCTTCCAGAATAGCGCAATTTCTAGATAAGAAAAGGATCATCGCGTACATATGATCATAAAGGTTTACACATGTATCGACAAAAATCGGTCACTTGATGATGAGTAGGATTGGTGAAGAATGCTATGTCACTGAAATTATCTCTCCTTGAATGCTAAGATCGCCGTTCTGAATTGAATCGTTCACGTGCTCTTTCTCTTCTTGATGCTTTGAAAAGGACCAAGATGGCTTCTTTGACAAGTCCACCTCGGCCTTGAGATATCGCACTATTGAACTGGACATCAGTTTACAGCCTCAAGAGGAGATAATGTAAAATATTCCACTGACTTGTTAAAGGTTACCATGAAAGTAGCTTTGTCATCCGAAGAAGCCATCTTAACAGGTAACTGTTCCACTATAGGTGGAAGCCATGTTGACAACTCTCCAGGAAAATGCTCGCCTAGTAGCCGAAATATTATGACCACAGAAGATGAGAGATCTTCAGGTAGATCTGAGAGGAGCCTTCGCAACAGTGCTTCACAAAGGAGGAAGCCGTATTGTGTGACAACAGATCTGATAGGAGCCGCTAGTAAGGCGAATCCAGCTGGCGCCTGCGGTGCATCTACGCCGTTTTGGGGTCGCTGCACACCAAGGCTTTCGTGACCGACAATCTCGCGTACATAGTCCAATGTTGCCGACAGTGGTCCAGGGTCGTAGAGTTCAAGTGAAGCTAGAACGATTGGAAAAGAAGAAGCGAAGCAAGAAGATGAAGCAATGATCTGAGGATAAGACTCTAACAAGACCAAAAGAAGATGGATGTAATCATCGATCACTACAATAGAAGTCAACAAAACGACATAACGTCAGCAAATTGCATTGGACGCTGATCTCCAGTTGAAGATATTGAATACATACCATCCGAAGTGTGCTCTGCTCCCGCCTCCTTTATGGCAGAGAAAGCATGGACACTTTGCCTTTCGAAGGCGATCTTCAAGCAAGACTCAAGCCCGGGATCGCGAGTTTCCGAGAATAAACCGACAACTTTGCCGGTGATCCACAGATAACTAGGACACCCTGACCTTTCATAAGAGACCGTCATCCTGTCGACTATGCTTACTAGCAAAGGTAAACAAAGTTTCCCAAAGAATTGAAGACCCCGTCGGATGACAGCGCATGCGCGCTCGGAAACTTTGAAGTTCTTGTCATACAAGCTAAGCACTCCATCCAAAACTGCCCAAATCTGTTCAAGAGTTTTGCTGCATTCAGGCTGTAGGTGATCTGCCAGGCTAGGCACGTAGGAAAGAAATGTATCGAGTGTTTCCAGGGTGTCTAGGGGTCATAAAGAACGACTAAGTACAACGCAACCGGTCATTCGAGCTAAGCAATTTTACACACCTGATAGCTGCTGGATGGCACCTTCTTGTTGCAGAGGCACTTTCTGTGCCACCATGTTGTGCATCTTCTCCACAAGGGGCATACAGAAGGTCTGGAGGGCTTGTGAGGCTTCGGGTGCCGGCATCACCGCTATGATATGAGCGAGAGCTCCTGAGAGCTCTGTCATATCGTCTTTGCCCAAAGTTGAAGAGACCGTTTGATAGAAAGTGTGAAGTTGAGGTAAAAACGACACTAAGTGCTACAAGGGAGTTGCTGGTTTCATACCCTGTCCCGCAAATGGATGAAAACAACCGAAACGACGTACCTGTGAGCAATCTCGACACAAAAACTTCATCGCCTGAGCTGCAGCCAATCTAACCTCTTCGGCGGGATCTTGAAATCCAGCTGAAATATACTGAAGTTGAAATGGTATGCTGTCCGGATGAAGATTAGTCCATTCTGTATATCGGCAAAGAACCAAGATTGTAGCATATTGTATCTTGGGGTGGGCTGGTAGTTTGGGGATGATACTCATGATCAAGGGTAAGACTTCATCATCCTGGGGATCGACTTCGGCGCCCATCGTACGCATCGAAAACAGAGGTGCTTCGATATCTTGCCAACGAGCAGATGCGCCGTTTGCTAACGCTTGTACAATCAAATCATAGGACCTTTTCAAACACAAAGAAGCACCAAGAACATAACAGCAGTCTTTGAGGGTGTCTCCGATGTTGTGCCGAAAGCGTCGGAAAGCATCAGCTTCTTGACCGGTATGTGTACTCATGTCGTTGGGATAATGCAAGTGGCCGATAATCGTCTGGACCAGGCTGGAGTATACGTCAAGCAGTGGTTTCATCTCGCTTTCAAGCCTCTTGCGATGAAGCCCCTTGGAAAGTCGGTACCAAAAGTTGAAGGTGATCCCGACCACATCTAGATCTTCATAGTCACAGCATGAACGGATGGCTTGAACGATAGGTAGGAAGGTGTCGGGATGTCGCAGAATCAAGGGGGTGTACCATTCTCCAGCCTCGACGTAAATACGACAGTAGCCTCTCATCATGTCTGGATCTTCTCGGTCTTGAGCCAGTTTGGGTTGAAGGGCGATCAAAAATGAGACTATGCTTTCAATGAGCGCCATGTTATCGTCGATCTCTTGAGTCTCGTGAATCAAATCAACTATCAGGTCAACAGCAGCCTCAAAGAGTTCATCGTCACCCAGTGCGTTGAAAGCCGAGCTCAGAACGTTCGGGGTGCCGACAACTGAAGCTGAAATTTCACCGGTTCGTAGCCAAGCGCTCAAACATTTGAAAACTTGGGACTTGATTGGTGTTGTGATGCCTTGGAATGAATAATCTAGGTTAGACCCTCCTTGCGCGTGAACCGAAGGGCGGGAACATCATACCTTGTGCGGCCAGATACATTGAAAGTGTGTCTGATACCAATTGAGAAGTTTGCGGGGAACTCCATTGATTCTGTGGTGTCATGATCATATCAATGTGAGGTTCTGAGAGTGATCAAAGTCAGATCAAACATACAGCGATCTTGATCCGATGATTACCCAATACTTCTTGAGGAAATACGGTCAGAAATTCTAGGAGGATTGGAACAGTCTCCGGGCTTTTTCCAAACTTTTCTGTCATGTCTCCTATAACTGTTGGCCATTCCGGTAGCTGTAGAGCTAGATCAGCCAAACTCAGGCATAAGTGTACAAGGACTATCTTAGCGGGTCCGGTGGCAAAATTTGTGAGAGCGGTTAATAAAGAATCCCGAAGCTGTAGCCGATGAGGAGCTGGAAGTTGTTCAAGGTCAAAGGTGATCTGCAAAGGATGCGAAAAACTGGGATATCAACCACTTAGACTAAACTTCTTGACATATGTTCATACCTTTGCACGAAATGTTTGAGCAGCAAACAACTTGGATTCCAAAGAGCTATCAGCCGCACGTAGGATTAGGTCGGCAGTGAGCCATGCTTCTTCCTGAATATCAAAGTGAATAGGTAAAGTATGTTGTTTTTTGTCGGAAGAAAAACATGCCACAAACCGGCCTGAGTCAGAATTCGTGTAGTGATGCAATCCGCCACGGAGCCATTCGCCAAGAGAACGATTGGGAGGGCGTATGATAAGCGAGCCAATGCTCGCTAGATAATCTGAGAGCGATGACTGACGGTCTTTTGGAAGTTTTGTAACCATTCATTTGCTTGAGACTTTTGACTTGGGTCCGGATTGTGGTAGAGAGCCGAGAGATGAGCTGATAGTTCTTTGATAGGATCTGACATTGAAGGGAGTTGAGTGGATTGAAGAGTACTAGATGATATGAAGTGATTTGATTTGATGATGAGTCGATGATGAATGAGTTGAAGAACCGTTTGATGAGATGGTAAACAACCAATCAAGACATGTCACCTTCAAGACATCCAGCTATATGTCACACTAGCTGACAATCTCGATCAATATATGCCATAATCCAGAGTCAGACTGTTGCTGGATTTTGCCCATTTGAGAACTCAAGGGGAAACATAACACATCATAGATGTGATCCTACTGAGAAAAGCACAAGGGTATACATAATTGAAAAGGTCTGAGAGAGTTAAATTGAAGCTCTCTTTATAGAACAATTTTTTGGTTAACCTTTCCTGTAGTACCACTCATCAAAGGGGTGATCCTGATGTCTCTGATGGAGAACAGTCTCTACTTATTTGTGCAAGCAAAAAATGCACCAACAGGCCCCAAAATCAATTGAACTTACACCTGCATGTTTTGTTGTCACAAGCCCTACTTAGGATTGCCCACTGATTCTCTGCAAATCTCACCCTATCTATCTCACTTTATATGGGCCTCATACATGTACTTGCAAGTCTAATCAAAGGTATAATCTTCATTTGAAGCTGTAATTTTAAAGATTGCAAAACTTTTTATTTTGTACATTTTATATCAAATGTGAAATTTGATGTATGTACTAGTAGCAAAGGAGGGATTGAGAGACATGAAGGTGAGTTGGTGAAGCACATGGGAAGACCTTCACTGAACTCAGAGACAAACAAGGTCATATCTAGGAGGAAAACTTTGCTAACCTATGAAATTTGTGCTTCATGGGCTTAGGTGATTGGCTTCATGGAGAAGGCCCAATTTTGCCCTACCATTGACAAATGATAGACGTCCATTGTCAAAGTGAACTTGGCCTGTATATCATTTGCTTGAAGATGAACAGTATGTTTTATGAAGAAAAATAGTCCTACCAGTGTAAAATATAACTCTTGAGTGTTCCCAAGGGCCCATGTGATTGTATCCTCTGTGTGTTACATCACATGATTTCATGATGTGCTGAATGACTTTGCATCAGCACAAGGTCACATACACTTGCAGGGCCATTCTATTGTTGGAATATGGCAAGATGAATATCTTTTGTCCCTACTGGGACAAGGGAATCCAAGGTGTTTGTTAAAAAGATCTTACATTGTGCCAGTGTATCTATCCAATATAACCAATACCAATTTAACTTTCAAGTGAATTTCGCAAGGGTTGATGAACTGATGTGGTCATGTTATGTCAGATGGCCAATAACTTTCTTTTGTACAATACAACTGCAAAGTACCCCATGCACCAAATTTCCTCAAGGTAAACTTGATGCGCTCAGCAATTTATATGCCCAACATACATTGAAGCATCGCCTGAATTGCCACAGAATACAAACTTGATTGGTATGACAATTACATTTGGTAACAGTTATTTTATCAAGCTATGTTATTGAGACAATTTTAATTTTTCATCAACCTAAGGCCATAACGAATTGCCATGGCTATAGATACGATCTAAATGATCAAAGTAGAGGTTTTTGAAAGGAAGGATCAGTTTCAATTCACCTGATCATAAGTAAATCAGCATGAAGGTCTTACAGAAGTGATACCTGCAGGCATCAGTTTACCAGAGTTCAAAAACCTTTTACCCATGAAGACCGATAATGCAAGGCTAACAGCTTTGAAGTTGGATCAACACAACAGGGTCAGCTTATTAAACCCTTGCGCGAGATCATGTTGCTTTTGAAGCGCGCGTCAATTTCGTGTTCAAGTGGCGAAAGTGGCGTACCGAAAACCAAATCTGGCTTTCCGTGAACTTGTGCGCGATAAGCACCCAGTCCAATCAATGCACCTATATACGAGGAGATGAGGCTCAGCTTGAATGTCTATTAGGTGAAACTTAGCTACGACTAAGCATTGAACGAAGGACGTACCAGAGCCACCACCTGCAATCAACGATGGTACACTAGACGCTTTCAGATAACTACGAGATTGAAGGGGTGAGATGGATTTGATTTCTCAATCACGATCAAAACCTCAACGTTGAACATACGCATCTGATTAAATGAGCTGCCTTTGGACGACTCACCCTATGAGCCCACCAGTAGCTACAAACAATGCGTAAGCACTACAGACGAGAAACACATATCCGTGGGTCTGAAAAAGTCTCTCGAAGATGAACTTGATAAGCATGAAAATTTACGAACACGCCAAGATAATCGGTTGATTGGGTGGCCATGTTTCGCATGTATGTAAGTATTTCTTCAGAGTTATCAAGGCAGATGTGTAGATTGAATTTTTCTGTTCTTCGAGAATTTCATGAGGTCATCGGTGATCAAGTAACAGACCTGTCATCAGGTGTAACAGGCCCTGGCGTCGAGACTAAAAGTCACGTGATAATGTCCGCAACAGCATGTTGCATGAGGCTGTCAACTTTGAACTGACCATCTTCTGATTCTCACATGTCTTCATCCATTCACCAAATTACCCCTTCGAAGTTAGGACATACCGGTTTTGTCAGTCGACTGCCCCCTTGTTCGCTCAACGATGTGAAGCCAAGGCAAAAAAAGCGAACATCGATCCCGAAGCTAACAGGAAAAGAACCAACGGAGGTCCATCGAGATCAATGGAGCTCGACTCTCGAAGATTATTCCCCATTGAGGATGTGATGCGATGAAGCAGATCGACAAGGATTGTGACTTGTGAAGGGTGTGATTTATATACCTTTCCCTCCCGGAGAGTCAGCTTGAACTTACTGATCCTGGTCTTGAGCACGCATCATTTCATTGCAATGAATATATTCAATCATTCCTAGATCTCAAGATAACATATTTTTTGACAAAAGTTCAAATCGGTGCATAAACGGACATGGGTCTTGTTGGCTTCACATCTTTTCGCCGGATCCGTGGACGATTCCGATATTTGAAAGATCACATCGGCGGACTCTTACCATTCAAATTCAAGACTATTGTGTCGCTAACTTTGATTGCCTTCTGTGACCGCAATGCTGTCTATTCAAATGGACCAAGGCTTTTCTTGAAATCTTGTTGTGATCTCCACTATAATTTGGCTGGTCTACATTTGATGTATGTAGTTGAAACCTGA